>LPNX010376997.1:55765-72240 GCA_001517045.1 Pseudotsuga menziesii
AGCCTGAATTTCTACAGAGGGTCATCTCCTCACAAAACCACTAGTTCACATGCAAGCCTCCTCAACCTATATATATCATATTCATCTGATACAAGGATGATACCCTTAATCAAATTTTTACATCTCTCGGACGTATGTCCTGCATAGATCCTGGAATCTCTCAAGGCCTAAAAGCCCACATATCTCTAAGCCTGAAATATTAACATCATATAAGATATCACTACAGAACCGAACACCTCACCTAGGTGCTCTCTGGCAGTTCTGCTTAAGATCCTAACACCTCCTCTAGGTGCTCATTGGTAGCTCTTTTCCTAGGATTTTAATATCATAGAGCTCTCAACAGATCCTAAAACCTCACAAGGGTGCTCACTGGAAACTGTATGCTAACTTATCAAAAATTGCAAAGCCTAAGCAGTTTAGGTGCTCTAGAGACAACACGCTCAACACCAAAATTAGTTTCTCTTGCTTAATAACATAGTTTAAATATCAAATTTTATTTTTCCTCTTCATGAGTTGGTTAATCATGTATACTTTCTCTTCAAAATATTTGTTTAGTGTAGAAAATGTTTCTTAGAAGTTAGAGCCTTATAACCGAGGGAATCCCCGGCGGTTAGCTCACCAGCTTCAAAAATATTTATTTGATTTGTCTTTGGTCATATTGAGATTTTTTTTGAATTGCAGGTTTCATATATCATATTCAGTTCTCTAGTTATGGTCTTATTGGAACTACCATAGTTTATTACTTCCAATAATCTAAAATAATTGTCAATTACTATGACTACATTTAATATCATTTCAAAAGTAACATTTAATGCATAAATATCATATTCATTACAGAGCATACTCATTGTTCTAGATCCTACCATCTCCACATCAAACCAAATGTTTAATACTTCTGAACATACTTGATGTTCCTGACCCCACAGGCTCAACACCATATCCACATGGTAACTCAATAATCTTGATGCTCCAGAGCTTACCCGCTCCACATCAAGGGATATTTATCTAAGAGGCTTCCATGACTTAAGTAACAATATTACACATCAAATATGTTTAACAATAGATTATCACATTACATAGCTTGATACTTCTAGTATCTATGCATGTACAAATCATTCAAAATTCTACGAAACAATTATCTTATCACAGATATTCCATATACATAGCTGATCATTCTTAATAGTGTTACGATTACCATACTCAAGTATTTGAGTATAATTATGAGAACCTCTACAAGTATATTCTCAGCATGTCAAGTTATCTAAACTATGTTTTTGCCAAAATGTGTTTGTTTAATTAAATGATAACATCTTCCTAATATTTTGTAATATTCAAGAAATTATATCGACTCTAGATGTTACCTTTTCCAGCATGAAATTATCTCTTGCTTTCGACTACCTTATTGGTTCTCATTCAACAGTACTTCTTGCAGTCATGTATACCTGCATTCCTTACAACTTCTTGTGAGAAAATATTCATATCATAATCTCATAAAGAAAACTATGAAATATAACTGCAATTTTATGATACAACAAGATATTCTTTTATATAAACTCAGAGCATTACTCACTCGACAACTTAGTCATAATTATTTTTCATTGACTTACACCTTAAGAAAAATTCGTACCTTACTTCTACAAGCTTAAATTTACATTGCCAATTTCCATTAGTCATTTATCATAAATAAAATCCCTATGCTTTTGAGTCAACACGATGCATGTGTAATAGCACAAGCACATCTTTAAATAGGCACGCCAATTTATTTTATTTTATCATTAACGTGGTAATGCATTCATTTCCTCATTTACAAACCTTTACAATCCTAATGAAATCAAACATGTCAGATTTCCTATCTTCCAATCAACACCTCATTCTTTGTGCATATACTTTTGCATTTTAGTTTGACGGACTAGCTTCATGCATTTAGGTGCAATATTCTTAGTGAACTAGATCCTATATATGACGACCATGACATTAGAACATACTTTCTACAACATGCATACCAATATGTAAAAACAAATTCTAGTATTCAAATAATAAATTATTCACAAGGTTCACACATACCAGTATGTAGGTGAGTCCATTAGGTCCAAGTGTTGAGAACCTGCTCTGATACCATTTGTAACATACCCAACTTCCACAATTACCTTTTTCGTGGAAATGTGGCACAAACATTTTTTTCTTAAAACATATTTTAAACTACCAAGAATGTTATCGCCAAGGATTATTTGTCATACTATGAAAGAACAACTCTACATTCATATGCATGAAACTAAATTGCAACAATTTCCTCTTCTAGGTCACATACTCACACTCATCTTCATCTATTCATGATTAATATTCTAATCTTAATAACTTCTTAAATCCCTTTCCCTTACTTACTCAACAAAACATCAGAAGTTAAAATAATACTCTATAGTAAACCGACAACATGTTAATATCCTCTTAGAAGGTATTAATCTTTTTTTCTTTTAAAATCAAAAAATTAAACCAAAGGGGTATGAGAGTATTTAAATCTCCTACATAAGGTAGGAGACATAATAACATAAATATATACTTCGCGAATGAGTATTTCCATGGACTTACAAAAAACTTATTAGTATATAAAATATATCATATGTTGGCCTTCATTCACTAAGGATAACACAACAAGTTAACACATTGTTTTACTTTGTTTCCTCTTGTATCACAAGCGACTGTATACTTATTTTATGCAAAGTCTTAACATTTATATTTAGGTAGCATAATCCATAATCCATTCATTATGTGCAAATAAAGAAAATAAATAGTATTTTAGAAAAGTAGTATTACAGAGCATTAAATTAGGTTAATTTGCGGAAAAATAAAATGAAACATTAAATGCAAATGTAATAGAGAGACACCAATGTACATTGCTCAACCCATGCTTGGGGATACGTCCACCAAAAAATGTTAATTTGTTTATTATCTTATCCAATAAAGAGATTACAATCTTGCACCACATCTACTACGATTTATTCTTCTTTTTCTACAAGGTCTTTGTCATTGGGACCACTTTCAAATTACTACTTAGTCTTAACACAAGGCCTTCCTTTTAAACATTGAAATTACCATCTAAAATAATTCAAATCTTTTCACTTGAACTAAGCACGTGAAGATTATAACAAAAATTAAAAATATATACTTGCTAGTAACCTATACTCTAATAATGTACAATAAACAACACTCAAAACGTACAATAAACAACACACAACGTACAATAAACAACACTCAAAACATAATGATAAACTCCTTAAAAACAAGGCCGCCCTAAAAAGGAACTCTATCTATGTATGCTTTAGACCATCCATTTCAATCCCAAGTTGTCTTTTTCTATCAATCTGGTTGGTTTCTTTTTTTTTTCCTCTGAATGATTCCCAATAATTGATATTTCCCCAAAATGAGATTTTTTTCCTCTTAACCATTCAGCACTCATTTTTTTAAATGTATCGTGTTTAACTGTAAACAACAATGGTTCCTTAAAAAACAACTTAGTTCTGTAACCATTAAATTTTCAAATATATATATATAGTTAAAGGGTCTACTTTTTAATATTAAATTATTTTTAATATCCTCGTCTTTATGAGGCAATCTTCCTTGTTTGGAATAGCATTCAATTTTCCAGTTAATACTATGGTTGTTAAAATAATAGTCCGCCTCTCCACCAAGTAATATGGTAAATTGATTTTCCTATCAACGCATTAAAAGTATTTTTATTATATTTAAAATCACTTTCCACTCTTATAAAGTAAATATACTTCCTCTTCATATATATATATGATTATAGTTTTTATCTTCTTTCTTTAGAATTTCTAATGAAATTTCTTCGATACATTTTTTTTGGAAATCATGTGACACTACTATTAGAATAATTATTGTTTAGAATTTCTAATGAAATTTCTTCGATACATTTTTTTTGGAAATCATGTGACACTACTATTAGAATAATTATTTACAATAGTTGTCATTTTATATCAATAAAATGTTATAATTTTTTATTAATTATTTGTACTAATTAGTCATTTCTATTTAGAACAAAAACCTACAAATTTAGGAAAATAAATAGCATTACTTACAATGCTTTAGTAACCTTGAGCTTCTAGTAAATGTTGCACATTTACATTTACCTATTATTTTCCATTATTCATCATAGTCGTAGACGGGATGTTACATAGATACACCATCTAATTCTCTTGGAAGCTACCACATCATACATTAAAGACTAATAAATTTCTATTTGAGTTTTACCAAACAAAAACTTGACTTCTAAGCTACTCTACCACTCAGTGACTATTTCTGAATGAGCGAGCGTAGACTTGACAACCATTAGATCATAATTTAATATTTCCAACACTCCTACTTAATTATGAGCAAATGTGGATGATTAAAACAAAAATTTAACAAAACTTTTAGATATAGAACTTTGCTCTGTACATAAACTTTAGTGCACAACATTTATTACTCCTAAGCAACTTTGCCAACACTCGAATTGTAACATACCCAAAACTGAAAAATAAATATCTATTATTTATTTCAGCAAAAAAAACATTATGTTAATTTTTTATCGTAAAGTTTATGACCAAGTGGGACAAGGATGACTGTAATTGAAGAATTATTTATTTTAATAATTAATTAAAGGAGACATCTATTTAGGGGAGACTGTTAAATGAGTGTTCATTGACCCACTAGGAGGAAGGAGCAGCTGTAGAAGGTTGGTTGACAAGTGGCGGCACTAGAATTCACTTTCTAGCTGTTGCAGGAGCATAATCCCTAAAAAAATGGTCATGTTCCATGAGAGGGGGAATTGAGCTGGTGGCTCATTAAATTTCAAAACGGACCCAAAGACCTAGGAAATCTTATATAAACCATCAAATTGAGCAAGAAGCTCACCACTCATTCTGATTTCTAAAAGAATGATCTTTGTGATTGATGCAAAATGAAAAGTCAAGCACACAAATAATTTGATAAGGGGATAACTAAAGTGTTTGTTGCGTTAATTCTGCTACTGAGAGCTAAGTTGCAGAAGTCTACTGTGTAGCAGAGATCTCCATCCTAGTGGTGCATTGAGCAAGCTTGAGGGTCCTAAGAAATTTATTTGGTTGCTTCAGGAAAAGGTTGGGTGGAATAGTCTTCCTTGGGTGTTAGTCCCTTTTCTGCAACACATCGAGGTTCCATCTCTATATCTGTAATATGTTATTTATTCTGTTTAAATAAACTGTAATTATTTTCAAATGTGGTTATAGTTAAATGATATTTATTCAATGATTATTTGATGAAGTATTTCCATAGAAACTGATTGACAGAGAAATGAATTTAAAATTGTCTCCTCTGTTTTTTCTCTCACCGAAGTGGTGTACTCTAGTACATGAAGATACGAAATTATGTCTGAATAGTAGTACCAAAATGATTGAATCATTGTGTATTTTAGTTATTATAGAGAATGGAAGTGTTATGTTTTTATTGTGTATAAGCCTCTGATAATTATTAAATCTGGTATTTAGTTAAATTTATAAGCCATAGCTCTTAATCTAAAAACATAAAATTATTATAAATAATTTCAGCTAGTAAAACTGAACTTTAAATTGCAAATAAAATATAAATCCAAAAATAGGTATAAAGCTAATATATTATGTTTTGAATTAAAACTTGTCAGGTTAAACTAAATACCACAGAGATATTCTAAAGATAGTATAACTAGATCTTGTGAGGTTAAACTAAATACCATGGAGCTGAATGAAATTCTACTCGACAAAATACATAACCAGGAAAAAGATAAAATAAATGCTATCGAAACTGATTCTGAAATGACGTCCTATAAACGTAAAGGATAGAAAGCAAAATACTTTGATAGTGAATTGTCTTCAGAGGTTAAAACAAGGTCACATAGGGAAAGGAAAAAATACATAAGTGATAGTAGTCAAAGTGACCGAAAACCTAGGAGAAAGAAGTATAAACCTTACGAAGAGATTTCTGGAGAATTCAAGAAAATAAAGCCTCCCGTGTTTAACAAGGAAGTAGAGAAAGAAGAGGAAGAAGAAGCTTGGCTGTCAGGAATGAAGAAATACTTTAGAATCTACAACTATTCTGACAGACTAAAGGCCAAAAATGCTATTTACAATTTAACCGAAAAAGCTGATATCTCGTGGCAAGATATAAAGAGGGTAAAAATTTTGAAAGAGAAGTACTTAACCTCGATAGTTTTTAAGAAGTACTTCAAAATAAATATTCTGTGTGAACAATATTACAAGGAAAGAGCCAAGGAATTCTATGAATTAAAACTGGGTTCCATGTCCATGAAAGAGTTGAGCAGTAAGTTCTTAAGTCTACTCACATACGTACCTTATATAATATATGAAAAGCCTGAAATCCAACGGTTATTAAGTTGTCTACCTACTAGCTTCAAAGATAGGATTGAGTTTAATAATCTGAAAAGTTTGGAGGAATCTATGAGAAATGATGATTTCTGTTATGAGCACAGTAAGAAAAGGAAAAGTTTACCTAACTGGAAGACTAAAAATTCAAGTCATTTTGACCAAAGAAGAAGAGGATTTAGGTCAAACAAGATTTTTGGGAGTAAATCTTAGAAATTCTCCAAGAATAATTATCAGAAAACTGATTTTAAGAATTGAGTACCCTAGAATATTGTAGCACCAAAAGGCAAGGATACTTCTAACAATTTTGTTAGAAGTACTAAACAAATGGAACCTGTCAAATGCTGGGAATGTCAAAGACTGCACTACGCCAAATATTGTCCAAACCGGAAAGGGAACATCAACAACATACACACTGTCCAGGAAGAAGAAATAGTTGGAGATGTTGAAAATGAGATGCATAGGATAAATGCATCTTTAGAGAATCGATAGGCGGATCACCAGACTTCCATGGTGGAAGTGCAATGTATGATACACAATTTTTTTGTTTCCATATTAATTGATCCAGGTGCAAGTTTAAGTTATATATCTCCTAACATAGTGGAAAAGTGTAACTTATCCTTAAAAAAGTTTGAAAAATCCTGGCTGGTCCAGTTAGCCACAGGAACTAAAAGAAAGGTGGTAAATTATGTTGAAAGTTGTAATTTGTTTATGAGTTAGTTTGAAACTCAGGTCAAGTTAGATGTGTTGCCTTTAGGATTTTACGATGTCCTAATATGAATGGTTTGGCTTGAAAAACACCAAGTTATTTTAAACTATTTTCAGAAAACTTTTAATTATTTAAATAATGAAGGAGAAATAATTACTGTCACAAGAATACCTAGGAAGATATATGTTAGACAAATATCATCCTTACAAATGAAAAATGATGTAAGGAAGGGCTACAAATTTTTTATCGTACACATTATAAATAATGAACAAATTGATAAAAAATATAAACCAGGATTTGGGGATATTCTAATCCTACAAGGTTTCGTGAATGTATTCCCGAATGAAATTCCAGGATTACCTCCAAAACGAGATCTGGACTTTACCATTGAATTAGTACCTGGAGCGGTACCTAATTCGAAATCTCCCTATCGAATGAACATCTTGGAGCTGAATGAATTAAAATTAAAATTACAAGAGTTAATAGACAAACATTATGTAAGACCAAGTGTATCCCCTTGGGGAGCACTGGTCCTTTTTGTTAAAAGGAAAGACAGTACTCTGCATCTATGTATATACTACCGTAAACTTAATAAAATGACAATTAAGAATAGATATCCTTTACCCCGCATTGACGATCTATTCGATCAGATACGTGGAGCAACGATATTCTCAAAGATCGACTTAAGGTCTGGGTATCACCAAGTTATAATTAAATATGAAGACATTTTTAAAACTACTTTCCAGACAAGATACAAGCACTATGAATTTGTGGTTATGTCCTTTGGGTTAAAAAATACACCAGCAAACTTCATGTGCTTAATGAACAGTGTCTTAAGTAAGTACTTAAACAAATTTGTAGTCATGAATATATACGACATATTAATTTATTCTAAGACAAAAGAAGAACATGATGAACACATAAAGATAATTCTACAAGTGTTAAGAGAACATGAGCTATATGCTAAGTTCAACAAATGTGATTTTTATAAAGGTAAAATACAATATTTAAGGCATGCAACATCCGAATAAGGGATATCGGTGGAACTGGATAAAATAAAATCTATAATTTATTGGATTGTCCCTAAGGACGTAACTGATGTATGATCCTTTATGGGGATAACATGTTATTACAAAAAATTTATTGAAGGATTTTCAAAGATTGCAAATCCTATAACTTCATTATAGAAAAAGGGTAAGAAATTTGTTTGGGATCAGAAATGCGAAGACAGTTTTAGTAAACAAAAAGAATTAATAACTACTGCACCCATTCTAAAAATAACATATTTAGACAAAGATTTTGTTGTATACACTGATGCATGCAACAAAGGATTAGGTGGAGTACTGACACAAGAAGGTCATGCAATTGCATACGAATCAAGAAAATTAAAAACTCATGAAAAGAACTATGCAACTTATGACTTAGAGTTGGCTGCAATAATCCACGCTTTAAAAATGTGGTGCCATCACTTAATAGGTAAAAGATTTATGCTAATGTCTTATAACATAATACTAAAATATCTGTTTGATCAACAAAATCTAAATGCAAGGAAAGCTGGATGGCTAGCTTTCCTTAGTGAATATGATTTCGAAATCAAACATATTAAAGGGAAATAAAATAAAGTGGCTGATGCCTTAAGCAGGAATGCAGTAACAAGTTTTGTAGCTACCATTAGTAGTTATAAAACTGATTTGGAAGATAAATTGGAAGAAGAAATAAAGCGGGATCCAGAATACCAGAATTTAAAGGAATAGATAACTTAGAATACATCTGAAAATATAATTACAGAATACAATTTTAATGAAAAAGGTTTAATACTGTTTAAAAGAAAACTTTATGTACCAAATATACCACAAGTTAAGCTACTGATTTTGAATCAATTTCACAAAAGTCCTTATTCTGGACATCCGGGGTATCAAAAAATGATAACTATGTTAAGAAAAGATTACTTTTGGTCTAACATGAAAAATGAGGTTGTTGAATTTTTAGCTAGGTGTATCGAATGTTAGCAAGTTAAATCTAAACATCAACACCCAGTAGGTCGTTTACAGCCATTACCAATTCCAAATTGGGAATGTGAAGTCATCGGTCTTGACTTTGTAACTGGTATACCTAAAAATAAAAAATAAAATGATTCAATAATGGTAGTTGTGGATAAATGAAGTATAGCAACACACTTTATCCCTGTTAAAACAACTTATACATCTGCTAGTATTGTTGACATTTTTATGAAAGAAATCTTTCATCTGCATGTAATTCCAAAGGTAATAATTTATGACATAGATCCCAAATTTACTGGTAATTTTTGGAAAACTTTATTTAAAGGATTAAATACTAAATTGAATTTCAGTATTGCTTATCATCTGCAAACAAATGGAAAAACACAAAGACTCAATCAAGTATTAGAATACATGTTACGAATGTATGTTAGAGACTATCCCACGAAGTGGTAATAGTATTTGCATTTGGTTGAATTTTCTTATAATAACCATTATCAAGCTTCAACATAGCTTAGTCCTTTTCAAATATTATATGGTAGAAAGTGTAACACTCATATTACATGGAGTAATCCAGTAGACCGATTGATGTTAGTACCTGACATGTTAAAAGAATTGGAATCTAACAGTGAAACAGGTACAAGGCAACTTGAAAACTACTCAAGACAAAAAAAAGAGTCACGCGGACCTTAAAGGAATTCCAAGTAGGTGAGCATGTGATTGTTAAGGTGAAACCAAGAAAAAAATCCTTTAAAATAGGGATATGTGCTAAATAAATACCCAAGTATCGTGGACCCTTAGAAATATTGATAAGAGTGGGTTGAGTGGCTTATCAACTAGCTTTGCCACCTAATCTTAGGATACGCAATTTTTTTCATGTTTCTATTTTGAAAAAGTATATACATGATGCTACTCATCTGATTGATTGGAATATGATTCAGGTAGAATGCAAAGAAGATTTTCCAATCGAACCAGATTGTATTCTCGATAGGAGAGAAATTTTTCTGTAGAATCGCACCATTGGATAGGTAAAGGTGCAGAGGAAACACCTCAGTCTAGATTAAGCGACCTAGGAATCAGAGAGCGATATGCGGGTGGCATATCCAGCTCTGTTTCAAGAAGACTTAGAACAACTTAAGCAAAATCGAGGACAATGTTGAGCTTAAGGGGGTGTTTGTAACATACCCAAAACTGAAAAATAAATATTTATTATTTATTTCAGCAAAAAAAACATTATGTTAATTTTTTATTGTAAAGTTTATAACCAAGTGGGTCAAGGATGACTGTAATTGAAGAGTTATTTATTTTAATAATTAATTAAATGAGGCACATATTCAGGGGAGACTGTTAAATGAGTGTTCACTGAGCCATTAGGAGGAAGGAGCAAATGTAGAAGGATGGTTGACAAGTGGCAGCACTAGCATTCACTTTCTAGCTATTGCAGGAGCATAATCCCTAAAAAAGTAGTCATGTTCTGCAAATTGAAAATTTAGGCACACAAAGACTTTGATGAGGGGATAGCTAAAGTGTTTGTTGAGTTAAGTCTGCTACTGAGAGATAATTTCAGAAGTCTACTTTGTAGTAGATATCTCCGTCCTAGTGGTGCATTGAGAAAGCTTGGGGGTCCTAAGAAAGTGATTTGGATGCTTCAGAAAAAGGTTGGGTGGAACAGTGTCCCTTGGGTGTTAGTCCCTTTTCTGCAACACTTCTAGGTTCCAACTCTATATCTATAATATGTTATATATTCTGTTTAAATAAACTGCAATTATTTTTCAAATGTGGTTATAGTTAAATGATATTTATTCAATGATTATTTGATGAAGTATTTTCATAGAAACTTATTGATGGATAAATGAATTTAAAATTATCTCCTATATTTTTCCTCTCACCGAAGTGGCATACTCTAGTACATGAAGATATGAAATTATGTCTGAGTAGTAGTACCAAAATGATTGAATCATTGTGTATTTTAGTTATTATAGTGAATGTAAGTGATATGTTTTTTTATTGTGTACAAGGCTATGATAATTATTAAATATGGTATTTAATTAAATTTATAAGGCAGAGCTGTTAATCTAAAAAGATAAAATTATTATAAATAATTTTAGTTAGTAAAACTGAACCTTAAATTGCAGATAAAGTATAAAACCAGAAATAGGTATAAAGCTAATATATTATGTTTTGAATTAAAACTTGTCAGGTTAAACTAAATACCACAGAGATCTTCTAAATATAGTATAACCATATCTTGACACCTTTTAACACCAAGTTGAATTTAACAATAGACCATAGCCCTAATTTAAGGCTAAAGGCCATTTTGGCGTTGTTATCTACAACAAAATTTGGTTATAGAAGAAGGATTATAGACAACCTTAGGGCTTAACTATTCTAAAAATATTATGATTAATATAATTCTTTAAAACAGTAATAAGAGTTCACCTACGGTCTCATGACCTACTTAAAATTACAAAAAAAAGTTCAATAATGAAAGTAATAGCTATCATAAGATCTCACAAAAATATTTATATTTAATAAAGAAAGTAGAAAGGAAAAATAATTTCTACTTTAGCATAGATTTCAGTAAAGAAAGGTTTCCATAGCATCATGATCATAACCTTATCCTAAAACCAACCGTGATATAGTTGATAATCTGACAGAATAATGGTACAGTATATAAACTATAAACAAGTAAATTCATTCACATAAGTATCATTCCACTTAAGCTATGTTTACGCAATAATTTAAACTATAAATTATCAGAAAACCCCCTTCAAGAAGTAAGAAAATAGCTAGCAAAGTTTTTCGATGGTCGAATTCCTTTTTGTCAGAGAAACCTCACGGGATTTTCCCTTTATTCTTTACATCGTAATATCAAACTAGAAGTAAATCTATGACAGTGTCTTCTCAATCAAAGAAATAATCGACCATAAGGCTGCACGACCTTATTGAATTACAACAACCTGAAACAGTGCAAGAAAACCAACGAAATAGGTAGATGGATACCCAGTTGCTTTAAGAAAATAGTGATACAAACTTTTTACAGATAACCTCAACAATTTGTTTATAGAGTAAGGCTCACGAACATAATAAATAAATTAACTGAAACGTTTGTATTATATTCCAAAATAGAAATAGAAGTATTTTCTGTTAAAAACCCCAAATCTCTAAAAGGAGTGTGGCATAGTCGCAAGACTCCAAAAGCAAGGATTTTTATATTCTGATTTTTATATACATTTTATAAACAAAATTACAGTATCAAACCCTCATGGGATTTCATCGAAGCAGGAAAATAAATTATGAAAATTATCAAGGTTTATATCAAATCAACTACATTACATTCAATGACAATGTTTTCTTACGGTTCTGTAATTTACAAAGTAAATTAAAAGAGAAACGACATCAAAACCCTCACGAGTAATTTTAATATTAACAAGTTTTTAGAACCAACATAAATACAGAGTGGCATAGTCACCTACAACTCCTCAGGTGATGAAAACACCCTTACATTATCAACTAGAAAATACTAAATGAGAGTATCACTTTCCTCATCGCCAAACCAATTTAGTGGAGAAACCCCAATGCCATTAAAACACACCAAAGGAACTAGATGGTATCCTCAAGAGACACGCAGGGTAGTTACATGGTTCTTACCAATTAAGAAGAGGCTTCGCATCCAGGGACCACCCACACCCATAACAATGTTGTCCTGCATACCGAAAATGCATTAGATATTTAAACCTTAAGCATCCTAAAAAAATGGACTAAAAGTTAGAACAAATAATGAATATTGTTACCTCCTTGGCCTTTGATTGCACACAGTATTCACCAAGTCAAGGGTTGCAGACTCCTTTAACAAACAGACTAGGTTCAGATAGAATTGGAGAGTACTGAGGATTAATCGTCAGATCTTCGCTAAATCATATTACAATCAGGGAAAGGATGAGACCAAACAACCAAGGAATGATGAATTCAGAAAAAACTACACCTTCAAACAAAAACTCACTGAAATGATAGAATCTCTCCCAAAATGGAAATAAACCATTAGGGTTATGCATAATGAGAAGTGACCAACATCTGGAGTCCTCATAGCCATCACATGGTGAGAGGATGGACAATTTATTAACATGTCCTTGATCCTTCTCAATCACCATAAAGTTCCCTAAATAAACCATCATATCCATTTTAAAGGTGAAATATGTGGCATGGGTCACTCCCAAGGTTTTACAACCCATAATGTTTGTCTCCCATCATAGAGTTATAACTCCTTTATAACCTTTCATCATTCAAAACTTGGTATATAAATGTTTACCTTGTGAATTCAACCTGAAATATTAAGTTTGGAATTTAAATTATGTTAGGGATGGAAACCTTGTAATATTATAATAGTAACTATAAATTATGGATTATGAACATCAAGAAAAGGGTTTATGCATAGACATCCTAGCATAGAGTTCGTTCCTTAATGGCTGCGTCGAGAAACCTCATCGCCTGCACATAAGTAAAATAAAGGTTCATGCATTAGTCAAACGACTAAGTAAGACCATGAGTCATCCCTTATGCAGCTCAAGAGTAAAAGCAAGCAGAAGGCAATGAAAAATTGTTCTATGACAACAAGTTTCAAACTGAGAAAGTTTTCTTGTCGCAAAGTAATGTCATGTCGGTAGATGACCTTTTAAACAAAGATAGCTATAACTTAGGAACATGATGTCAATAATGCATGTCAAAGGAAGTATGAATAATAACATATCTCTAAAAATTGTGTAGTAATTTTTAATATTACATGCAGTAATTTTTTTTTTTTTAGTTACGAAATTAAGGGATGTTACAATAATGTGTCCATTTCCAATGGTTTTAAAAATGTATGTCAACTGATCGTTAGACGTGCAAAATTCTAAACAAATCTCTTTATTATTCACTAATTCTCTTATGAAATGCTACTTGGTGTCAATGTTCTTGGTTCTCTTATGGAACACATGTTTCTTTGACATTGCAATGGATGAATTGTTGTCGTCGTATATTGTTGTGGGTTCTTTCTAGATCTGTGACAAATCCTTTATCATTGTACACATCCAAACAACTTGACATTCAACACTTGTAGTTGCAACATACTCTGCCTCTTTGAAGCCCATGATACTACTCCTATACCATAATGAATTGTATACCTAGATGTGTTTTTCCTATCATTTAGGTTATAACATCCCCTCCACTACTTCTATTCTTTTACAATGGTGAATACAAATGTGAATGTATAATATGCAACCTTTTATCAAGAAGCACAAGTTCACTAAATCATTCTAAGAAATGTAATGTATTTTCACAATAAAAGAAGAAATTACTAACCGTAGTAAGACATTAGCAAATTCCTATGACCTATGTATTAACATAAGAATGACTCTTGGTAAATGTTATCAAGTAAACCAATATTCTATCATTAAGCTAGTAATAGGAAAAGAAATAAAAAAATTAATTTTATAGAAAACTAAATAAATAAATTATTTAATAATAAATCATTAATTCAAAGAAAATGGAGGTGGTTAGATTTCCTTTTGGATGAGGAATAATTTTAACACACTGTCTTGGTTGTCTCGATGTTAAAAGGTGGAGGGATGTTCTTGAACGAAGAAGAGGGAAATAAATAAAAAGGAGATTGGTCTCTATCACAGCATTAAGAAACCAATCATATGGGATGAATGAGATGTCCTGTTCTTCTTTGCATCATGGGAAATCGAACTACTGAATAATTCTCAGCATGGAGAATGGGATAGAAATGAAAGGGACTGATCAACACAAAAGAAAGAGAGAGAGCTCGGCACAACGGAAGGAAGGCTAATGCTAGAACTAAATTATGTTCAAAACTTGATAAGATAAGTATAATGCTTGGTCTTACTATGTAAAATTATATACTTTAATGTTTATAGTTTGTAGGAGAGTTTCTCCTGTGGATTTAATGGGAAGGAAATTTATACAAAAACTTATTCTTCGATTAGAAGAGCTGGACAAAAAAAAAATATAGAGGTCGAAAGTATCCTCACTCCTCGGGCATAGTCGGTACTCAGCGAGAGGCATTCTCTTCCGGGAAGCCACATTCTCTTTTATTTATTATTTATTTCGTATTCAGATTGAAATTTAAATTTTTCTTTGAACAGTACAGTAAATACCTAGTCCTAGGTATAAGGTGGAATGAACATTCTTGGTACACATTGGTTTCAAATTATGCTTGAGAAATTAAAACCTAATATACAAAAAAGGAGGAGCTATTATAGGTATAATCTTGTGAATACATAAAAGTAACATAATTGCAGCACTTGTGTTGTAGATTTGTAAACTTCTTTCTTGAATAAAAATAATAAAACTCTAAAAATATTAAGAATTATTGGTGGACGTAGCTCCTGGTTGGGGTGAACTAGGTAAACCACTTACATGGATGTCTCTCTCCGCAATTGTGTTTCTCCAAAAGAGAACTCATTTTCATTATTTATAATGAGTGGATTATAGATTATGTTAACTAAGTGTAAATGATTAGACTTTGTACACAAGAAGCATGTGAATGTTATGTTCAACAGAAACTAAGGCAATTATATAGTGTTATCATTAAATATTGAATCAATAAGTTATTTGACGAAATATCAGTAGAATTTAATATTACTATCCACGATGGAAAAGCCATAAATGTATAGTTGGGTAAGTGATTGACTTAAGTTGCAAAGTTAAAAAAAATGTTCAAGTCAATAATTNATGTATATTTGGGTAAGTGATTGACTTAAGTTGCAAAGTTAAAAAAAATGTTCAAGTCAATAATTAAAAGTGTATTTTTACTATTTGAATGCTGTAATTATTCAATAGATATTGTCAATGTGGAGAAGGCTACATGATAACATGGGAGCATGTTGTATTACGTTACTTACATGCAATTAAATATACCAAAATGGAAACATTATATGTATTGAATTATGTATTTAGTTCAAAGGCTTGTTATATTTAGGGGTAGCTATACCCCTAAATGTTTAATGTTTAATGTTTCATCTACGAAATTCAAATGTCGTTTAACCACTTTTTCAGATTATTATACTTTTAAGAGAACATATTAATACCTTATAAAGAGAAAATTAACTTGGTGTTGGATTAATGTAGAGTAATATCATGGATTATGTTAAAGTTAAAAACCAAACATTTGATAAAGTATAGCCAAGTAAATAACATATGTTATTGGCGGGCCTAATGAAGATAAGGGATTAAAATCAACCAATGACTAAGTTACTAGAGTTATATGGACTTCAATGCCCATTAAACATTAAGCATTAAACTTGCAATTTATCATATTAAACATTTTCAACACTTTGTTTGCATACTTGTATTGTGATATAAATATACCACTTTAAT
>LPNX010377015.1:5729-26467 GCA_001517045.1 Pseudotsuga menziesii
TTCACTTGCCTTACCATCGAACTTAGGGATGTCTGAGGGGAGCTTGGTGGGCATGTGAGGCCACGCAGGGTTGTGCCGGACGGGGTCATTGGTTAATCTGGCTAGGTCAGGTAGATTGAGGCTAGCCATGTATGGCAAACTCGACGAAGGGTGTGACACGGTTGTGGGTTGGATCAAGTTGGGGCCGATGCCCCCAAGTGGAGGGGTCATGTGAGGGAGGTTGCCCCCAAGTGGGGGAACTATGGTGGTATAGGACGGACCTGCACCCCCAGGGGTGGTATGAGTCACTAATGGAGTGGGGACCGGTATTCCCGCTGCGGGAATCGGTACTGTGAGGGGGACAGTAGAGGGGCCCCCCGTGGAGGGCATACCCAAAGTAGGTGAGGTACTGGGTGTCGTGGTGGATGTGCCACCAACGGTCCCTCCCATTAAGGGAGTGGGATTCACGCCGGCCATGGGGCTAGTAGGGGCGGTGTAAAGGGTGTTCTCGGATTCAGGCTCCGAGTCTGATGTAAAATAAGGGGCGTCAGAATCTGGTGACGGAGTCCTATGCCGCTGACGAGTGGAGTCAAGTGACAAGGCTCGAGATCTACGGTGAGTGGTATCAAGTGATCCGTGCTGTGGGGGCTCTCCTCTGAGGCGCCGAGAATGTCTCGGGGAAGCAATGGTGATAAAATGATGTCAAATCTGTGTGGGTTGAGGTAACTACAAAACAGCTCAAAAAACTCTAATGCAACCGAGTGTGCAGAAGGAGAGCTCAACAAATGGGGCGCTCAGGCCAACAACAACTCAAAACACCCACTGTAACTGCGTGCTACAACAGGCGGAGTATCAACAGAAATGGTCAGAATACCAAAAAATAGCAGGTTGCCTACAAAAATAAAAAATGGTGGACTCACTAAACCAAAAGGAGGTAAGGGAGCATGCAAACACCTAACTAGTAGTATTATGACTCAACTAGACATATCCTCTGCAAGGTGATGAAATCCAAGTCAGACAATATGAAGAGGAAAGTCAAGTGGCTTGAGTATCCCCTTGCCGGGAGGGACACCGGGTAGTCAAATCCTAGAAGAATGGCAACTAAGATACCCCGTTCATGACACGTACAGAAAGGTAAATCTGCCGCTTGGTCCTTTAACCGCAATATTCCCTATACAGGGATATTCCGAGAACTGCGAAAGGTAGCCCTTCAGTTACTGAATGGAGTTCGGTATTCCACTCAGACCTCCGGAACCAATCTCACGACTTCAACTCTCCTAAGGGAGAGGCTTTCTGATAATCTGGTTGTGACTGTGTCAAAAAATACTAGGGGATTTTGGTTCCCTAAAGGACAACAACTATGTCTCAAGTGTAAATAACCAAGGGGTGTTATTGGAAGCCTATCCCTTTGATCCTACCTAACTACAAAAGTTCTTTTATGTTCCCCAAGTGGGGTTAGAATGTTGGTTGAGTTAAGTATTTTTTAGGTCTCACTTGATTTAGATGACAGATTGTGTGCTTGTGAGGTTATAAACCCCAGAAAAGAAGTGCCAGGGCGACTTCGTAAATATCAATAATACTGAATTAAAAAAAACTTTTATCATGCAAAATTATCGGAATAAAGAATGCTAAATTTTTTTTAAAAAAACAATGCTGTAAAAAGATAACAGGAATAATGGTGCAGAAAAGGCTGTAGGACTGCAGGAAATATGGCAGCAAAGGGGCTGGTGTCAAATACAGCAAAAAATTGCAGCAATCAGACCGCGGGTTTGGACGAAACAGGCGCGCTCAGATCGCGGTTTTTTGGTTGACAGCGGCGGTCGGACCGCGGGTTTGGACGAAACAGGCGCGCTCAGATCGCGGTTTTCTGGCTGACAGCGGCGGTTGGACCGCGGGTTTGGACGAAACAGTCGCGTTTGGGTCGCAGCTAAGGGCTCGACAGGCGCGGTCGGGTCGCGGCTAAAGGCGGAAAAGGCGCGGTTGGGATGCGGTTATGGGGCTGAAAGTCGCGGTCGGCGGCGGCCGAAAGCGACAGCCGAAAGGAAAAAACGAAAAATAAAATAACTAAAAAAGCCAGCGGAGTCGCCAAAACTGTTGCTAGGGTTTGAGCCCTAGCTTGTACGAATGAGTACCTACTAAGGACAATGGATTCCTTAGTAGCAGTTCAATGAAATATGAATTAAAAGCTATAACTTGAAGTAAAAAGGTGCTAAACAATAATGAAAATTAAATCTAAACAAGTTCATTAAACAAAACAGTAAAAAGTGAATAGTAATTTTGTATTAATCTGACCTTCAATGTGAAGGTTGGTGAAGCCCTTTGCGGTGATCCGAGTCGGTAGCTCCGAGCTTCAAGCTGCTTCTTCTCTTTCTCCAATGGTGGAAATGGGCCAAAAGGGGCTCTCACGGTGAAAGTAGCTTTAATGGTGAGCTATGATTTCACGAGCAATTTTGGCAGAGGCAGGATACTTGTGATTGTGGATCTGGAATAAGGGGTTTCCACCCCTTATTTATAATTGAAAACCATGCGGTTTTAGGGTTAGGGTTTCAGCTATTTATGGTTTTTTCCTCATTTCCTCATTATTTTATATTTTTTCTTTCTTTTTGGATATTTTTGCTTTTTTGGAGGAATTTTGGATATTTTTAGCTGAAAAGAGGGTTTTATGGCCTTTTGGAGGCATTTTAAGGCTTTTGAAGGCTTTTTGCATGGTTTTATGGGTTTTTGATGGAAATATGGTAGGAAAATGGACAAATGGGCCATGTAATGGGGCAGATGAGGCAGTGAACCATTTTTGGGTGTTAACAGTGTGAGCTAGAGGCTACAATGGTTTGCTGTGACAGTCATAGTGGCATCAGGGTATCTGAAAATCCAGTGTTCCATGACCAGAGTAAACACAGATAACTGGTATCACTTCCTGAGAGACTGTGTATAGAAAGGAACCATTCGATTGGAGTACATTCAGACACATGAGCAAGTGGCAGACATTTTCACCAAGGCACTTTGTAGACACAGTTTCGTGAAGTTCGGAGACAAGTTGGGGTTGCTACCGAATCCCTTCCTTGTTGAGAGGGGCTGTTAGAAAGTGGCAACAAGGAAGGTCTTCTATCATTGCATCTGTCCTTGCATGCTAGAAGACATAAAGTAAGAATCCAAATGTATTAATGTGATTTTCCTAAGTTTAGACTTAGAAAAGTACATTAAGTGATCTAATTATTAATTGACTTAATGGAGTCACTTTTATAAAGTGAAAAGTGAAATAATTTAAGTGATGGCTAATTTAATCTTCGCCATTGATCTCACCGGAGGATCTCATCCATTGATCTGTAGTGAGGGTTAGGGTTTTCGCTTGGCCATTGAGTTAAAAGAAGATTTGGTGGAGAGGACACATACATAGATATAGACAGTGAAGTTGGAGGAAGACGTTTGCAGAGAAGACATAGGAACACTCACTAGGAGGATTTGCCCACAGATCAGGCAGAGCAGAGATCCATACACATTCACGCAAAGGGAGGTTGTACAGTAGCAACAACCGTACGGATTCTGTACAGTTGACGCAGAGGGTCGTACTACTAACACAAGAGGTCGTACAACTGCACAGGGGGGTAGTACCAATTTGTTGGGTTTACCTAGTGATTTGCAGAGGTTCTATTTTTCCAGGTTGGGTGAATTCATCTGTTGGATTGTAATTGTTCTATATTTTCATAATAACATTTATTATCTGACTGTTGCATCGGTTTTCACATATTGGGTTTTTCCGGGGGTTTCCATACCCAAAAATATTGTCTATATTGATGTGATTTTTGTTATATGTTTCTCGATATTTGTTTTCCATTGCATTACTAGTAAAGAAACTCATGTGTGGTTATCATTAATAATTAAAGGGATAAAACCCTTGTATCTCATAAAATTGTTGAGATTGATTTTGTATAGACGAGCCCACGTAACAGTTAAATTTAAAGATCATTAATTGACCACTCCACTCTTTCAGTTCTAGACATTCCCCATGATCAATAATTCTTGATATGGATATTAAAAAGATGGAAACTGTTGCTCTAATCTCCTGTAGATGTCCTCCCATTGACTTCTTTAAAATGCCAGGCTTTCCCAATTATTTTGATTAGGAAAGGAAAGATATTTCTATTCCAGTGTTTTGGGGGTATGATAGTGATTACTCAGCAAGATTTCACATTGTGACTTTCCTTTCACATGTGAGTGAATCCAACATACGTCATGAGGATCATATGATGCAGTTGTTTTCTCATTCTCCGTAGGGGGAGGCTGCAAGTTGGTTTTATAGTGCCCTTCCTGATAAATCTATTATGTCAATTACAAATTTCTTCAAGATTTTCCTGAGACAGTGACATTATGATGAAAGATATAGTGGATTATTCAATTTTGAATTATTCATCAAGAACACTTTGACTTACTTCTTTCCTTCCAGAGAATTTCATATGGAAGATCTTGAGCCACTTAGTATCAACATGGTATACAACACTCAACATTCAGAAATCCATGATGATCCCATTGAGGTTTTGCATGAAGAACCATTCATTGAAGATATTATTGAAGACCCTCCTCTGTCACATCAACGGAGAATATTAATGATTGGGAATGCTAATGATTGAGAATATTAATAATTAACTATAAATATCTTGAGAAAATTATCCTTCCCTTGAATACCTTGAAGCTCCTGAATGTTCGTGGGAGGAGAAAAATTGATGATGGCTTCCACCTTTAAGGGGTCAACCATGATCCCCTTGTTAGATACAAGAAAACCTAAAAGTCGTCCTGACTCGACGCAAAAGGTGAACTTAGTAGGATTCAAACAAATTTTGAAGTGCCTACAACGCTCAAACACAAGGAAAAGGTGATCAGGATGATCTCACCTCTTGCAAGAACAAGTTGCTAAATCATCAAGATGTGGATTCAACGATGTGCTTGATATCCTAGAAAGCAAATGACATGGCTCGCTGAAAAGTGGCTTTAGCATTTTAAGGCCAAATGAAATATTTATGTATGCAAAAATACCCCAAGGACAAATAAAATAATTTTTATGTTGGTCCTGAGGTTGGATTTGAATTTGGTTATATCGAGATAATCCATCCATGAAGGAAAAGATCTCACTTCCTACTCACTCATTAATGATATGATCGATGAACGGAGTGGGGAAGTTATCCTTAGGACATGCCTCGTTCAAATCCCTAAAATCCATACATACATGAAGATTTCCTTTCTTCTTGTCTACGGGTACAGGATTGGATACCCATTATGTTAATGAAACAAGGTAAATAAAGCATGCTTTAAGTAGTTTTTTAACTTTTTCTTTAATAGCAGTTGCCTTCCTAGGGTTGACAGGATGGATCTTTTGATGAATGGGTCACCATGTTTGTATAGGTTTTAATCTCGTGCTCTACGATACTAGGATCAATTCCTAGCATCTCCTCATATCACCAACCAAAGACATTGTACAACTCCTTGAAGAGTTTAGTATAAATACGAACCTCTTTAGGCGAATATTTTGCATCGATATAAACATTTTCTATGATGTCAGGGTTCCTAGAGATGTTGATATAAATCATTTAAAAAATATTTTCCATAAACTCTATGCTGAGCCAAAGGGTTCAATGGTAAGCTAACATCTTTAGGCAAAGAAACATGAAACTATCCACTCTAAAACTTATCTAGAGCTAGAAGGAAGAATGAATGATGATGCACATCTTCCCAAGGTCTTTTGGTCCTTATTAATGCTTCCAGGATAGCCTCATATGAAAGCATAACAATGTCCAGACAATATTGAGAAGTGAAAGAATCAATAGCCCAAACAGGCTGAGTGGAAAGATCCACGTCCTCTACTGGTGATGGATCACTATCTACATCGTTTTGTTGAAGGGATTGATAAGCTGTCTCTGCTACAAAAAAGGGTAAGAAAGTCTTAGCGTGTTGAGACTCTTCCACTTATCAGATGGAATAGGACGTATCTAAGGATCATCGAGATAAAATGTTATAAAAGATTGTATTTGCGAAACTAAAACTTCCTCTTTAGTCTAAGCTAGGAGATGGCTATAAACCAACTCCCACATTCTCAGTAACTCAAGCCAAAATTGTTTTGATATGAATACCTTGTTATGGCTTCAGATGAATGTGGCTTACTATAAATCTTTTAATATGGAAATATATGAAATCTCTAGCATGTACAAGAGAAGGACCTTTACTAGATGGGGGTGGGATGATCCTTCTATGTGATGATGTTTATGATGGGGAGACTTATTTTTTGTGCTCCACATAATGATGATTTCATGGGATGGTTTTATTTTCTAGTATGTGATGTTGTTTATGATAAAGATATTTAGGTTTGACGCCCCATGATGGTGATTCCATATGATGCATAGCATATTTATTTCCTAGGATGTGATGTTGAATTGATATTTAATGGATTTATATAATGGAATATAAAAGAAGTTATAGATATAATTTATAATGCAACTATATTCACAAACATGTTGCAAATTGTCAACATGTGGTTAGTTATGAAGAAGTGTCAAAGTGGTAAAACATGTAGTGGTTCTCTGGCATTATAAATCTACATGACATTTGATAAAATGATGATGATAATATTTTATTGATTACATACTCTCTTATCATTTTTCATGTTCCATATTCATCACAAACATGCTGGCTTATTATCTAATTATATCTTGAGAGCATGGGTGATTTGTGTAGGTTCCATTTCCATAGCAGTGATAATATAATTAATGGAATATTATGATTGCATGAGGACTTATTTCCATTTGATTACATGATACAATTTGATGACATGATTAATTAGTGTTTCAAATTGTTATGTTCCATTAAAGGACATGGTCATGGTGTGTGGCCCTCTTGGTTAATGCTCCATGGTATGAGTTGATGGTATATGGTAGTACATGTTGATTTTGTTCAATGATAATGGTGATGTAAATGAGAACATGTGGTAATTAAGGAAATGGTATGGTGATTAGAATACATGATTACGAGTTTTAGATTCTTGATATTACAACATACTAATAATGTTTGTTATTCCATAAGATGTTATGTTGGATAATAGCGTGTGTAACATGTGGTTCCATGGTATTTATGATGATGGTATAATATCATAAGGGCATGTGGTAGCATGCAATTATTTGTTATTCATGATGTTGATAGTATATGATCTTTAAAATTTTATATTTATGACTAATGCTATGATGGCATGATGAGAGGTGGAGTGACAAGAAATCCACTTAGGGCTTGTTTGACACTATTTTTGGCACCTATTTTCACTCCATAAACCTTCAAGACATCTCCTTAATCCTTTACATTTCATCCATAAAACCTCATGTTTCATCCATAAGGCCTTGGAATTCAACAAACTAAGGTATAATTGTTGTTGCTCCTAATGAATCAAATTTTGTACTTTTTAAAAGCATTTAAATCTAAATTTCAATAAAATTACAAAGTTTGCTAACTTCCCGTAAATGCTCCTAGCTTTGGATATTTGTAGGATAGTTGGGTGCGATCTGAAACACCCAGAAGAATCCTTGATGTCCAAGGATGGATTAATTGCTAACGGCTTCAGGAAATATATTTCACAGGTGTTGAGTCAACGTTGGTAAAATCCAACCACCTGTGCTCCCATGAATCATAAAAACAAGGTTGTTCCAATTTTGCAGAGGTTTTTCCTATTTTCGTGGATCTGGAGGACGAACTCAGGGATAATGGCGAGATGTCATTATTAGTTTAGCAGGATTATAGTATAAATATTTGAACCTTTTTATGTAATGGCCATCTGAAAAATGGTGAATGTCTGGGTTTGAAATAAATCTTAGACTTTTGATAAGCTGTGTGTGTTGAATTTTACATGTCGTGGGATCAAATTTAGTGTAGGAGTTTTGTAAACTTGCCTGTGTGTGTGAGCAAAGCAGTGGAGGGCCCACTCTGCCAAGCCTACACACTCATTTCTTTCATCACTGCGTATTGGTATGTTTTTTATGTTTCTTGTAATTTTCTATTAAAAAATTCAAATTGCATTTTACAATCCAATCTCAGTCTGTGTGATGCAAGTAGGTTTTTATTTAGTAAGCTGTGTGATGCAAGTAGGTTTTCATTAGTTTTTTTTTTACTAGAGCAATCGGCAACTAGGGTCGGGCTGGTACTCGCATGACATGGGGTCCAGGGATCCATTCCCGCTACCACTATAACCCTAGGTGCCCCACACCCGCCGCAAGACATGGTTCACAGGTAAACCTGGGTGGGATTTATCTCGTGACCTCCAATTTACAACAAGTGACTTCATAACAACGGAACCACCAATGAGCCACACCCGTGCGGGAAGTAGGTTTTCATTAGTTGACAGTAGCATATGTTTTTAATTACTGTAGATTGTTTGAGCTCCATTTTTCATTAGAAAATATACTAATTTGTTGAAGAAATCAAACACATTGTGAACTGACTTCTTGTAAAAGAATTCAATGTTTTCTTGCTTTCAAAAATGAAATAGCAATGTTGTAGCTTATGGTTTTGATATTTTAAAGTTTTTAGAATATTTCATATCTCAGATGTTGATGAGTTTAAGAATGCTAATGAATACACTTTCTGTAATGAAGTTTGGTATTTCTGAGCTTACAACGTTCAAATAGTTCTAGGTTCATTGCCAAAGCATAGTGTGTTTTAAACTAGTCTAGTTCTAAGTCCATAGATTTTGGATGCGCTTTAAGTATTAGGATTTTGGGTTGACAATTAAAATATAAGCTTTGATTTACAACAGTAGATTAAGCCAACATTTGGCGTCGTTGCTGGGGAAACATATTTAGAAATAGACTTAGGAAGTTTAGTTTTCTTTATATATATATATATATATATATATATATATATATATAAACACAAAGCATAATTTAGTTTTATTTTATGTGAAGACAAAGAGACTAAAAATGAAGATTTGTAAAAAAATGCCCCAAAAATAGAGATAGCTGGAACTTCTTCATCTGAGAAAAAAAGATTTATTGCAACAACTGTTGATACTTTTCAAATGGATGAGGGAGAAACCTCTAAAATGATGAGAGGAGGACTAACCCCAGAACAACGTAGAGAGTGTGAAAGGACGAAGATTGAAAACAAACGAAGAGAAATGGTTGAGGGAGAAGTATCAAGAAGACCAACTGCAGACCAATGAAGAGAGTATGAAAGAATATGGGAAATTGAAAACAAAAGACAAAAAGATAGAAGAAATGAAAGGGAGGAAGATAGAGTAAATGAAGAAGAACAAGAGACTACTTTTAGATTTACAATCTTAGATACTAGTATCATCTTGGGAGAAGTAAAAATGAAAAACCTTCCACCATCTATTTTACCTAACTTTTATGGTATGACTTCTGAAGATCCAGATTCATTTTTATTTGAATTTGATATTTTATGTCGTATCTATGGATATACTAATGATACACATTAACTTTGCCTCTTTCCCACTACTCTTAAAGTTGTTGCATTGAAATGGTTCATGGGATTAGGAGAACATACTATAACCAGTTGGGATGACATGAGAGATTTTTCTTAAAAAATATCAAGCATACTGTAGATCTAAAGATTCGAAAGATGATATTTTTATGATGTCTCGGCAAGAAGATAAAAGTTTAGAAGAATATCTTGAGAGATTTCTCTATAACCTACAAAAATCCAAATATAATTCTTTGAATTTTGATATCATCCAAACAATCTTTTTGAAATGTATACAAGATGAGTATCTTGATATTCTTAATGTAATGGGGAATACTTACGATTCGATGAAATTAAAGAGCTATGTGAAAAGTATTCACAAGGAAGAGCTAGAAATGGAAAAAAGGATGTAACTTCAAAAATAACTAAATTAGCAACATGGAGTATGTTAAGAGCTGAGCTTGGAAGTTTATTAGAGGATTTCAAAATTTATCTTTTAAATACTTTAGGGACACAAGTTGAAGTATCAAAAACTAAAAAAAGACAAGAACAACAAGATCAGGCTCTATCAATTTTATGTCATAAATGTAGAAAGAAACATCCATTGAAAGAATGTCCTCTAAACAATGTTAAGATTTGTGGATTATGTGCAGAAAATCATAACATTGATGATTGTTCTAGGTTGAAAGAATTACAAGCAGCTCAAGTGGAAGAAATCCAAAGCATGGAGTCTCTTTATCTTCTGGCACAGAAAAAATGATGGAAGCCACGTTTTTCTGGTATGTCCCAAGGCTCTATGTAACAATTTTTTCCAAGTTATCAATACCTTGTTCAAAATTCATGGAATGCACCTATGCTTTGGCAAACTTGGTCTCCTCAGACAAACCAAAACCAACCTGCTCAAAATTGGCGAGGATATGCTCATGGAAACCAAACATACCAGCAAGCCTATCCACAACCTTACCAACAGTCTTTTCCTTACCCACAATACCAACATAATCAACCTTCATTTTCATCACAGCCAAATCCTGCTTCTCAGCTTACCCAACCTCAACAGCTTCAACTACCATCTAACCAACCTCCACCTTGACCAAACACAGTTACCAACCAAGCCAGTACCAAATCCTAATAATAGAGTGGAGAAACCCATGTATAATATTGATGAAGGAACAATTGTTTCATACTTAATCATTCCTATTCAAAACATCCACTTGAGGTCTAGAAAATTTTTGGAAAAAGAATCCCCTGTTATCATAGAAGAACAAACAGAAAAAGAAAAAATTCCAAAAAAATCTCATACAAACGTTTTGTAGGTAGACAAACAAAATCAGAAGAGCAAAATGTTAATTCCTTAAACTCCTCATTTTCTAGAAAGGTTAATTAAGGAAAAATTATCAATTACTCTTTCTGAATTTGATGTTTTAGATGAATTAACAAATGTCTGTGTAAAAATTCCCTTATTGCAAGCTATTAAAGATATCCCAATTTATACAAAGGCAATTAAGGAGTTATGTCTAAACAAGACTGGCAGAAGAAAGAAAGATCCACCAACAATCCATGTAACTGGAAATTTAGCAGGCTTAATGTCAAATATTGTTTTTGTTGAAAAATATGTTGATCCATGAATTCCAATGGTAGCAATAACTATCAAATACTTTTCAATTTCAAAAACATTAATCGACTTAGGTGCAACTATTAATGCAATGACACTAGAAACAATGAAATATCTGGATTCGAAAAATCTTAGACCAACCACTACAATCTTAGAGCTAGATAATAGATCTAAAATAGAACCAGAACAGATACTTGAAGATATCATAGTTTCTCTGGATTCCTGAAAGTATCCAGTAGATTTCTTGGTTCATCAACCAAAATCTAATCTAGAGGGACATCCACTGATTCTTGGGAGGCCCTGGTTGGCTATGGCTGATGCTTTTATTGGTTGTAGAGCAGGAAATATGATCATTTCACATGGAACAAAAAAGAAATAGATTACACTTTATCCTTCTGCTCAAAGACCTTCTATGACAAATCAATTCTCCTGGATTAATAAAACAAAAGAGCAACATGAAGAATAAATTCATCCGATCTTAAGTATTACTCAAGCTTTTGATTTTTGAGAGAAAAATAATGAAGATTTGCTAGATTACTTTATTTCTGAACTAGATATCTCTGGACAATTAAGGAACATGCAATATATTGTTGCAGATCAGGGTTTAGGTCAAAACTTTCAGGAAAATTGCACAATTGATTATTTGGAATCATCATTTGATGATATTTTTTCTATTCATTCAATAACAAATGCTCAAAGCAAAACCATTGAAATCAGTGCTAGAAAATATTTGAATATTGGTGCACATCTTACTTTATCACAAGAAGAAAAGTTGATTGCATTATTAAATAAATATCACAAGGCATTTGCTTGGGAGTATACTGGCATGCCAAAAATTCATCAGGAAACATGTACTCATCATATTTACACAGATGATAACATAAGACCTCTAAGGCAACCTCAATGAAAAATGAACCCCATACTGAAAGAAATAGTTAAAGAAGAATTGCAAAAGTTATTAAAGGTAGGATTTATCTACTCTATTTCTGACATTCAATGGGTTTCTCCATTAGTTGTTGTTGCTAAGAAAAATGAAAAGTGGAGAATTTGTGTAGATTATAGGGAGTTAAACAAAGCAACACTTAAAGATTATTTTCCATTACCATTCAATGATCAAGTTGTTGGCACCGAGATTTGAGCCCCCAAGGGTTGAACGAGGGGAGGCCGCTCCCGGGCAACAGCAGAACCGCTTTAGACTACGCCTTTGGCCTTGCGCACTCACAGAGGGATCTCTCGTTTGTCACCGGAGTCTACTCCGCATAAGATTTTCGATCTCCTGTGTCACCTAAGTCTACTCCGCATAAGATTTACAGTCAGCATGATCAGGGGGCCAGAATCCTGAATGGAACAAAGTGTGTCAAGGTGAGGTGCATGGTGGGATTATTGGGGGCAAGGGGCCATTGGCAACGAAGTCGAAAACTTGTGTGAGGAACAATTACAAAGGAAAAGAATGACGTGGGGTCGCAAACATAGGCAAGATAGCCGCTGATCTCCCAATCAAGAGAAGTTTAGCAGGCAGTTAGAGGACGAGAGATAGAACAGTCCATTGCGTGGAGCACCGTCGAGATGAATTCCATGCAACTTTAGAAGAACAATTGATAAATGTATGGAACAACAGTCGGAGCATAACAAGTATGAATTCCTAACTACTATACCCTAAGTTGCAGACATGAAAAGCAATCAACAGACTGGAGTGAAAACATGAAATACATTGCACTTAAAGAAGATACATATTGGGAAAAACAACGACACATGAATCTCTTCCATGAGAAACAACTCTTCCTTTGCAATTTATTCATACATAGGTATCAAATCGTATTTACAAATGGGGAGCCTCAGCCTGGGAATGTTTCCCAATCCAATTCACTAACTCCTTTCTCCCTCTATCGGGAGCGTTTTTATACAATCCTAATGCTGAGACTGCTGAATAGAAAATTGTTACAAGTCACAATCATGCGTTAACAATGCAGGGAGTGGACTACCACCACGTTTTACAAATATAACAAACATTATGGCGCTAGTGGCCGCATTCGACCCGAGTAACAGTTTGACATGCTCGGCCGCCATGACGGATGATGAGTTTAATGCTTCCTTCTATGCTTGAAGTGTGTGCTTCCACCGTGTTCAAATGCAACTTTCCGCATGGGCACACACTGGCAAGGTAGTTCGCATCCTTCTCCGGTCCAGTCACATCCGCCACCTCTTTTCTTTCCTGGTAACATTGTTATACGTGGGCTCTAGAAGAAGTGCCGCATTGCTTCTAGTTGAGAAGACCCTGTGGGGTGGCTTGTCATTCTTGTACTCCTCACCTCCACCGATGTGAGTTCTCCCATAGGCACTAGGGTGTAGCGTATCTACACCAGCCCCACCACCTTTAGAAAGTGGACTTCACAAACAGAATGATGAAGGCTTTAGACCCTTGACGCTCCCATCTGAACGAATGCTTATACAGGGAACAGTCAATGATTGTCCCCTTTTGCGGAGGCTTTGGTGGGCGCGATGCTATCAGGGGTTCCTGGAACAACACTTACGAGGAGTAAGTGTCTAGGCCTCGCGTCATTGGAGAAGTGGGTATCACATCTAGGCCCTGATGGCTGGTGTCACCATTGGCATGCAAATACCAAGGTGACGAGTGAGTGTGGAACCTTCTCACCAACCATCAACACCCCTAGATGAACAAGCTTCTCAAATCAGATCTTCATCGTCAAACTCTATCAGGCCTTTGCAGATTCGTGGAGAAGTAGAACTCGGGTTCTGGAGATATGTTAGTTCACTCCTGTTGAACTGAAAGCAGTATATATAAGGCTTCGAGATTGGCTAGTCAACATTCCTACGCACTCTGTCATCAAGTGTATTTGGCACCAACATGTGTGAAGGCGCGAGCAGAGTGATCCTTTACTTGATGTGGATCTAGTCACTTCGCTTCATCGGTTGTGGCGCCTTACCGTCTGATGTGGAAAGCATTTGTGGACACCATCTAGTACAATAGATCCATGCTGGAAAGTTCATGAAGTGGACGCTCCCACGTCTCCCTGCTCTTTTGAAGTAGGAAACATAATGGTCTCCTGCGTCGTGTTGGCTTTTCCCCGTGTGAGTAGCAGATTCGTCGGTTACTTTGTTGGCTCCTGCAGGCCAACTCACACAAAAGCCACCTATCTTTCGGGAGCATGACTCTGCTACGCGTGCTACAAATGGCGTTGGAGAAATCGGCCAAATCTGCAAGGATGCAGATTACATGTGTGAACGCCTCCTCACGATGTCATCTCCGCACTGGATGTGGAGCCCATACCTTGGGAGTCTTCTCAGCCGTCTGATTAGAGGGATCTTTTACGTCCACCGTCCAAGTTCCATTTTTCCTGCTGCCAACTTTTCTTTGCTGACCACTTCGCAATCTGGAAAGGAACCTTTGATCATGCATGTTTGCTCGCGCGAAATGGTTTGGAGCCGTTGATCCACCTCCGATCAACCACAGCCTTTGATTATGAACCCCGCCCAATGCCATCAACGTGCTTGCCATTTTCCTTGTTGAAGGGTGCTCACACGGGATCTGAGGGACTGGGACCCCCATCGAATTCCTGCCAGGCCCTTAGATCAACTGTTAAAAACAGAGTGTTAACAACTGGCTCCACAAGGGATGCTACCCTCCCAGTGAGGTAGCAAAGAACCTCCGTAGACCAAGTGTCGAAACCATTGGGATGCCTTCAGTCTTTCTCTGACATCTCCATTCTGCTCCAAGCTACTGCTTCAGCGAATTCGTGCCACTCTTGCAAATCATGTTGGTGACTATAAACCTGTGTTGGTAACTGAAAATGAAAACAAACTAAAACAGTAATGAAGGAAATGCTCGATAACTGCTGAGATTATTTGCTCCTACCTACTCTACCTAACTTTGTACACAAGTCCGACTAAGTGAAATTAGACTTCCAATGAAGCCAATCAAGCAACTTACCTAATATTCTCGTTCTTTTATGGTGCTTGATGGACATAAATGAAATAGATGATGGGAGAAGGAAATGATAAACAAACTAATCTTCAAGGCAAAGATGTGACCGATCATTGCCTTCGCCTAGACCCTCCATGTATTCGGCCATGGGGTCATAGAAGCCACGACAACCTCTAGCACGTTCTGTCACTTGCTCATGGGAAAGCCATCTGGAGCTTTCTGCTTCTAGAGATTCGTCAGGCTGACACTTGGAAGATTTTAGACGAGGACCCACAGAATATTTATTCAATGGAACATCCCGCTTTCCACTCGAAATTTTTGTAACAAGAGCTTGATGAGCTTCAAGAGGAGGGTCTTCAGCTTCTCCAGTGGAACCGAGTAGGCATATTCCTCCTGTGTGCGGGGGTGCTTCTGAAGGTGGAGTATCAGAAAAAGTGTTTATCTGTAGGCTGATGCATCCGTCTTCATAGCTTGACATTTCATTACGTATTCCCAATGTATTAGTAGCAGGGGAGGAATCTCCGGGTCGTTTCTTCTCATCATCTTCTTTCTTGTGCGGGCGTCTGGCCCATGCCATCTCCTCTTCTTTCTGCTTCCACTTGGAGGCTTTAACCATGTGTTGTATTAATTCAAAAGAGGCATAACACAAGGGTAGGCTATCATCTCTAGTGATCTCATCATCTTTTCCTGCTTCGACCTTCTGATTTTGCATTGCATCTTGATTCCTTTCATCACAAGGCGTCGTTTTGACAGCTGGCTCGTCAGGTACATTCTGCAGGTACTCTTCTTCATATTCATCATACACAGGCGTACCAAACTCCTTAAAATCATCCTTAGCGGACCAAGGACGGTGTAGGTTGCCATCTTCAGAGAATAAGTCTACAGGACTACTTGCTCTTGCCTCGATCCGGTCATCTTTTTGTACACCAGGACGGAGCTTTTACGGGCAAGAGACTTTCCCAGTCTGCTTGTAGGGCCTAACCAATTTGATTGTATCTTTTATTTCGCCACCATCGTCCTGACCTGACAATTTCTTGGACATCTTAAGGTTCTTCTCAACCTCTAAACAAACAGCGAACATATGCCGCAGGGTGGTTGATCTTCTCTCCAAAAGAAGCAAGGATGGGTCAAGGGGAAAGACAACTGCATAATAGATCTTAGCAGCGTTCTCAAGAGCATTCGAGAGAATTTGAGGTAAAAAATGGGCCTCCTAAGAGATGTACTACAAAAATATAAGATATATTAAAATATTATGAGTTAGGGGTTTTATGGGGTAGGTATATATGACAACTCACCTTCTACACTACTTTTATGCACAATATAAATTGAAGACACTGAGAGGGGGGGTGAATCAGTGTAAAGCAATTTTTACAACTTTTCTTGACCTGTCACACTTAACTACTAATTCATCATTTCATTGTTCTACCAATCTCATAATCATTTCATATCATTCACATATCATAGCATTTAACTCAACAAGAATCATAACACAGAAGAACACCACACCATATAAATTTGTAATCTTTTTATATTATTTTGGTCCGGCTACAACCGTTAGGCAAAATCAGCACCTACTGATACATAGAGCACCTACTCTGGATCCAGGACCCTGCCTGGTTTTCTTAGACCCTGCTAAGAAGGGTTTGAGGTATCCTAACCTCAAAAGCAAGTCAAGCTTGCATTTACAATTAAGGTTCACTGTCATCATACACATGACATCTCTGTCACATCAAGGCTGTTCATCTTCTCTTCACATCACATCACCACTGCTTATCATTACAACTGCTGGCCATCTACTGCTGCAAATTATCCTCTGATCAGAACTTCTTCTGTTGGTCAACAGCTCATCACTTCTTTTCATAACATCAGGATCATCATCAAGGTCTGATCATTTGTTCATCACTGCTGCTCAACATCTCTTCTCATCTGCTCTACTGCTCAAAGATCATGCCAATCACATCTATTCATCATGTCTTTTGCTGTAGGTGTATTACTGCTAGATAATTACCATTGTCTGGTTCACTTGATTGCTGGTCCTATCTTCTGCTGCAAGTTCATTTGGTTGTATCATCAACAAGTTAGGGCTGTCATCTTTATCAAGTTGGGGCTTTCATCTCCCTCCTCAAGTATGCAATATTAAAAGAATTAGACCCAACCAGTTCACCACTAAATTCATCAGCTGACACTACATATGTTCCAGCAAAGCACTTCTTGCTTAAAATGATTCTTGGGGAGAGCTCATTTGGAGATGACTATAATGCACTTCCCAACACATCAGTCCCCTTGATTTTAGAATAGGTCAGGCCTGATGAAGAAGGCCGTATCAAAAATGCCTTCCCTTCTTTTGCTCGGAAGTCGTTAAGAATCTTCTGGTCAAAACATGTAGCAAAGCATACTTTGCATGTTTTTGCTCGCACTGAAACATGTGATAAAACATCTGGCATATCAGCTGTCAGGACAGCAACTACGCCATCTGGAATTTCTTCCTCTCCCTTTACTTTGTTTGCAACTAAGATTGTTGGTCTATCATAGGCCCTGATTTGAACCCTAAGTAAATCATCTATTATAGTGACAAATCCGTGCACTTCTACTAGACTGATTATCTGCCAATGTCCCAGGTTGGCAATGTTCCGAAGGATTAGATCTAGACGATTTAGAAGCAGCAGATCCAGCCCGTATAATTTCTTCTGTGAATATTTTGATTTCCCACTTCTCTACTCCAAGCAAAGCACCCACGTACTCTGCACTTGGCTGCAGAAATTCCTTCAAACTTTGGATATCAAACTCGTAATGCCTCAAACTTCAAAATAGAGAACCATCGTATCTGTAAAGCTTTGACTGTCCATAACTTTAATGAATACTACACTGTCAGCTGCTAAAGATAGAGATCACCCGAGATCTTCTTCGTTGCTTCTCTTCTTTGTATACTGCTACTACCTTAGTATGTATCCAAGGATAAGGAACACTTACAGTCACATAAATCCTTCATGTTGAAATATGAAAGATAAAGGAAAAAGAATCCTTCATAGAAGATGATATATGACTAACTGTAGTTGTCTGTAATCGTGCATTCAAACTCCAAGATCTATGCTCTGTTTCCAAACCAAGTTTGCATTTGATTGTTTACTAAAAATGTTTATGGGTCCATAGAGTATGTAAGAGTTAACCCCAGATCCGATCCATAAATGTGATCTATACTCATGTCTGTCTTTGAATGATAACTTTGCATTTGATCCCAAAGTTCTGAGCTTGATCCATGCATCCAATTTATAATGTCTGTGTTTTGATCTATAACTCGGCCCGTTTTAACATGCAAATTTAGATTGCATTCGTCATTTTCCACAGTGCATTGAATATAGAACACGCACTGCTGCCACCGAGGGAAAAACAAAGGTAAATATGAAGCTGTAAATTGTCTCTTCCTCCACAGCTGTAAGAAAATTCGATCATTAACTGTTGCTGCAAATTCATGGAGATGGTAATGTGCTGGTTACCTCCTGAAATTCATAGACACCCAAAAAATTATCAAAGCATTGCAACGAAATTTCCACAGTGAGCTAGGGCGAGCTGCTTCCAGAAAATTTCCATAGTGAGCTAGGGCGAGCTGCTTCCAAAAATTTCCTACTGCTGCCATGAGATTCAGTCAAAATCGCAGAGCTCTCCCACAAAAATCTCCATGTTCTAAAGTGAAATCGTGGGGTATTTATATTAATTTTTCACATCCTATTGGGGCCGACTTGTGAAATTTTTCAATGGGGTCGACTTGAAAAAAAATAGGAGCCGACATAATAAGTTTTTACTTTTGGGCCAACTTCATATTTTTTTGTTTATTGGGCCGACATCCTATAAAAAATATCTGAGCCGGCTTGTCTTTATTTTGCTTGTTGGGTATTAGCTCTGCTCATTCAAATGTGTATCTATAATATATACTTCTCTCTATATTGCTATTATAAGATCAGTGCCAGCTGGTTGTTTCATTAAAACTTGATGCTATACCCAAGCTATGGTAATCTTTTCTCTTCTTCCAAATATCAAACTGGAGTTTGGCCAAGTCACCACTGTTCATCAAATTTCAGTGCATGTGATCTGCTACAGGATCCATATGGTAGGACTGATCATGCTGCTACATGCATTCCTGTAGACTCCTTTTTCTGTTAGAGAACGTGCAGACCTGTTCTTTTGCCTCTTTAGATTGCTACAACTTCCCAGAATTGGTTCATTGAGGCTGGTTTAGAGCAAGATCACAACCTACAGCAGGGAAACTAGGGCATCCAACACCTGATCAACCTGTGCAGTGTGGCCCCACTTACATGGGATTAACAAGGTCACAAATGGTGAATTACAAATTGGCTTGCTTTTGCAGGCAAACACTATGCACATGCCTCCAAAGTATTAGAACCCTAGTGGGTCGCTTGAATGCTACTTCCCTCGCCATTCAACCCCAATTGGCAATAGAGGCAACTTTGCTTTACTCCAAATGTAGTTAATGAGACAATGTGTTCGATTGGAGTCCACTTGATTATTCTGCATCCTTTCCATCACAATTTCTTCAAGGTTCCAAAAGCTTCCTCAACGTCTACCAGAACTTCAAGACCATCTCTAGGGTCTTTAGCATCATTAGCTGGGTGCTGGCATCAATGAGATAATGTTGGCATCAAGACCATGTTGGCATCAATGACAATTTCATCAACAATGTCCCCTTTGTCATTGATGACAACAACTCATGCTCCCCCTATGAGCATGCTCCCCTTTTGTCTTCATCTCTCCCCCTTTGGCATCTATGGCAAAGGGTGTCCACATACCTGTCTCTGAAATATTTGATCACTGTTGACTGCTCCCCCTGTCAATATGCACGATCATAGGACCTGTCTGTCTACCTGAAGTAACCATCCTTTCTCTAGCCTCATGAACTCAAGGTGTGCTAAGGTCTTTGAGAGACCTTACACTTGGCTTGCCATATGGCAGCCATCCTCCCTGCTCTGATCAACTTCTCCTATCTGCAACTGCTCTGTCTTCCTCATCCATACCTGCTTCTTGGCACCCATCTTTTCATTGTTTTCTCCATTGTTCTTGCTGGTTTTCTTGGCTGAGCTATATGTCAGTGTTCTCATATCATTCCAACAATTTTGTGCTTTGTGCCCAAATTTGTTGCATGACCAACATCTGACTGAGTTGTTGGAGCTTCCAACACTTCTTTGATCAACTTCATTTCTCCATCCCTGATTGTAGACATTTGATTTCTGATCTTCAAATCTTCTTGCTGATGTGTATGGATTATTCCTTCTTGGTTGACTTCTTTGACTGGCACATTCATGGGCTTTGTGTCCAAACCCACTGTAGGTGTAGCACCTCAATGTGTGAAATGTGGAAGCAACATGTCCGACTTGATTGCATGTCCAACATCTAACTGATTCATTGGGGCTTCCAGCCCTTCTTCTTCCATAGAACCTACAATCCATAGCCTTATGCCCAAAGTTAGAACAAAAATAACAATAACCATTGAAGCCATTTTCATACCTGGGTCTTGTAGTTGGTTCCTTTATGAAGTTGCTTTGATGAACAGACCTAACTCCTTGTTTCATATTTGAACTTCCAAACTCCTTGTTGTCATGTGCAGGTGCCTTGGGAGTAGCTTTGGACGTTGATGGACCTGCTCCTGGAGTCTTCAGAGACCAAGTGTCATCTTCAAGTTTTTCTTTGTTCTTCTTGTAACCAAGACCAGTTTTGTCGAGTGGAGATCTTTGGCAATCTAAGATC
>LPNX010377015.1:26630-63293 GCA_001517045.1 Pseudotsuga menziesii
GTACATACCTTTACTAGAGTCCTCTTCCTGTTTATCTTCTTCTTGATTTAGCTCTTCTGGGGGCTTGTCTTTTGATTTCTGATCCGTCTTTTCGGGTTCTTGTCTTGCCTTCTGATACTCCCTTTCCAACTTGAACCATAGGTCTTTTGCTGAAGTGTTCTCTCCTACATTTTCTTTCACTGAACTCGGAAGTCCATCCATGAGGAAATTCAAGGCTGTAGTGTTGTCCTTCTTTGCTTCCTTCTGTGCAGCTGATTTTCCTTTCTTGTTTGATGGAGCAGGTGGATTGATGACAATTTCCCAAACCCCAAACTTCTTCAGATAAGCCTTCATTTTGCTTCTCCAACTGAAATGATATGCAATATCCAGAACATGCATGTCATTGCTTGATGACTCTTTCTTTTCCTCCATTGTGTCTAAGGATCTCCTTCAAGCTTGCTAGGCTCGTTACGAAGGCCTGCTCTGATACCAATTGAAGACACTGAGAGGGGGGGTGAATTAGTGTAAAGCAATTTTTACAACTTTTCTTGACCTGTCACACTTAACTACTAATTCATCATTTCATTGTTCTACCAATCTCATAATCATTTCATATCATTCACATATCATAGCATTTAACTCAACAAGAATCATAACACAGAAGAACAACACACCATATAAATTTGTAATCTTTTTATATTATTTTGATCCGGCTACAACCGTTAGGAAAATTCAGCACCTACTGATGCATAGAGCACCTACTCTGGATCCGGGACCCTGCCTGGTTTTCTTAGACCCTGCTAAGAAGGGTTTGAGGTATCCTAACCTCAAAAGCAAGTCAAGCTTTCATTTACAATTAAGGTTCACTATCATCATACACATGACATCTCTGTCACATCAAGGCTGTTCATCTTCTCTGCACATCACATCACCACTGCTTATCATTACAACTGCTGGCCATCTGCTGCTGCAAATTATCCTCTGATCAGAACTTCTTCTGCTGGTCAACAGCTCATCACTTCTTGTCATAACATCAGGATCATCATCAAGGTCTGATCATTTGTTCATCACTACTGCTCAACATCTCTTCTCATCTGCTCTACTGCTCAAAGATAATGCCAATCACATCTATTCATCATGTCTTTTGCTGTAGGTGTATTACTGCTAGATAATTACCATTGTCTGGTTCACTTGATTGCTGGTCCTATCTTCTGCTGCAAATTCATTTGGTTGTATCATCAACAAGTTAGGGCTGTCATCTTTATCAAGCCAGGGCTGTCATCTCCCTCCTCAAGTATGCAATATTAAAAGAATTAGACCCAACCAGTTCACCACTAAATTCATCAGCTGACACTGCATATGTTCCAGCAAAGCACTTCTTGCTTAAAATGATTCTTGGGGAGAGCTCATTTGGAGATGAATATAATGCACTTCCCAACACATCAGTCCCCTTGATTTCAGAATAGGTCAGGCCTGATGAAGAAGGCTGTATCAAAAATGCCTTCCCTTCTTTTGCTCGGAAGTCGTTAAGAATCTTCTGGTCAAAACATGTAGCAAAGCATACTTTGCATGTTCTTGCTCGCACTGAAACATGTGATAAAACATCTGGCATATCAGCTGTCAGGATAGCAACTACGCCATCTGGAATTTCTTCCTCTCCCTTTACTTTGTTTGCAACTAAGATTGTTGGTCTATCATAGGCCCTGTTTTGAACCATAAGTAAATCATCTATTATAGTGACAAATCCGTGCACTTCTACTGGACTGATTATCTGCCAATGTCCCAGGTTGGCAATGTTCCGAAGAATTGGATCTAGATGATTTAGAAGCAGCAGATCCAGCCCGTATAATTTCTTCTGTGAATATTTTGATTGCCCACTTCTCTGCTCCAAGCAAAGCACCCACGTACTCTGCACTTGGCTGCATAAATTCCTTCAAACTTTGGCTATCAAACTCGTAATGCCTCAAACTTCAAAACAGAGAACCATCGGATCTGTAAAGCTTTGACTGTCCATAGCTTTAATGAATACTACACTGTCAGCTGCTAAAGATAGAGATCACCCGAGCTCTTCTTCGTTGCTTCTCTTCTTTGTATACTGCTACTACCTCAGTATGTATCCAAGGATAAGGAACACTTACAGTCACATAAATCCTTGATGTTGAAATATGAAAGATAAAGGAAAAAGAAGCCTTCATAGAAGATGATATATGACTTCCTGTAGTTGTATGTAATCCTGCATTCGAACCCAAAGATCTATGCTCTGTTTCCAAACCAAGTCTGCATTTGATTGTTTACCCCAGATTTGATCCATAAATGTGATCTATACTCATGTCTGTCTTTGAATGATAACTCTGCATTCGATCCCAAAGTTCTGAGCTTGATCCATGCATCCAATTTATAATGTCTTTGTTTTGATCTATAACTCGGCCCATTTTAACATGCAAATTCAGATTGTATTTGTCATTTTCCACGGTGCACTGAAGATAGAGCACACACTGCTGCCACCGAGGGAAAAAGAAAGGTAAATATGAAGCTGTAAATTGTCTCTTCCTCCACAGCTGCAAGAAAATTCGATCATTAACTGTTGCTGCAACTTCGTGGAGATGGTAATGTGCTGGTTACCTCCCAAAATTCACAGACACCCAAAAAATTATCAGAGCATTGCAACGAAATTTCCACAGTGAGTTAGGGCGAGCTGCTTCCAAAGAATTTCCACAGTGAGCTAGGACGAACTGCTTCCAGAAAATTTCCACAATGAGCTAGGGCGAGCTGCTTCCAAAAATTTCCTACTGCTGCCACGAGATTCAATCAAAATCGCAGAGCTCTCCCACAAAAATCTCCATGTTCTAAAGTGAAATCGTGGGGTATTTATATTAACTTTTCACATCCTATTGGGGCCAACTTGTGAAATTTTTCAATGGGGCCGACTTGAAAAAAGATAGGAGCTGACATAATAAGTTTTTACTTCTGGGCCAACTTCATATTTTTTTGTTTATTGCGTCGACATCCTTTTTATTGGGCCGACATCCTATAAAAAATATCTGAGCCGACTTTTCTTTATTTTTCTTGTTGGGTATTAGGTCTGCTCATTCAAATGTGTATCTATAATATATACTTCTCTCTATACTGCTGTTATAAGATCAGTGCCAACTGGTTGTTTCATTAAAATTTGATGCTATACCCAAGCTATGGTAATCTTTTCTCTTCTTCCAAATATCAAACTGGAGTTTGGCCAAGTCACCACTGTTCATCAAATTTCAGTGCATGTGATCTGCTACAAGATCCATACGGTAGGACTGATCATGCTGCTACATGCATTCCTGTAGACTCCTTTTTCTGTTAGAGAACGTGCAGACCTGCTCTTTTGCCTCTTTAGATTGCTACAACTTCCCAGAATTGGTTCATTGAGGCTGGTTTAGAGCAAGATCACAACCTACAACAGGGAAACTAGGGCATCCAACACCTGATCAACCTGTGCAGTGTGGCCCCACTTACACGGGATTAACAAGGTCACAAATGGTGAATTACAAATTCGCTTGCTTTTGCAGGAAAACACTATGCACATGCCTCCAAAGTAGAACCCTAGTGGGTCGCTTGAATGCTACTTCCCTCGCCATTCAACCCCAATTGGCAATAGAGGCAACTTTGCTTTACTCCAAATGTAGTTAATGAGACAATGTGTTCGATTGGAGTCCACTTGATTATTCTGCATCCTTGCCATCACAATTTCTTCAAGGTTCCAAAAGCTTCCTCAAGGTCTACCAGAACTTCAAGACCATCTCTAGGGTCTTCAGCATCATCAGCTGGGTGCTGGCATCAATGAGACAATGTTGGCATCAATGACAATTTCATCAACATAAATAACCATGGTTGAGTTACTTTTCTAAATTGACTATAAATAAAATTAATAAAATAACTCTACAATGATGTGACTAAGATTCATTGTAAATTCCCCAAAAAATTATTGTCCTTTAGCATTTATTTGTCTTGAACTTGTAAATGATATTAAACAAAAAAAACTATTTTTCGGAGTTATTTTTTTAATTGATGTTGACTTTTTATATTTAGTACATTCCTCATCAATTTAATTTTAATGTGATTTAATTGAGATTTATTTACATGTAAAATTTTAACAATATTATTATAATATTTATTGCATTATTAGAATAAATTAATATCAAAATCATAATTTTTTTTTGATATATTCATTTTATTGTAAATAAATGTTATAATTAAATCTCTTATAGAAAATAATATAAGACTTAATTTATTCTTAAATAAATTATGGAAAAAATATTTATACATTATGAAAATATGTCATATTAGTATATAAGATTTTAATGTATATTGTTTTTAGCAATAAAAAAGTTATGTATATTTTTTTGCAATTAAAAAGTTAGGAGCAAATAATATATCCTATTAACTTTATAAGTCAACACTTGTGTATAAATTCTTTTAATTTATTAGTTGATTTTAATGTATATTAATTTTTAACAATAAAAAAGTTGTGAATATATAATATATCATATTAACTTAATAAGTGAATGGTGGTGCATAAATTCCTTTAATTTTTTAGTTGAAGCATAAATTATTCTAATATTTTTTTATAGATGAAAATAAATTATTAAAAAAATATTTATACATTTTGAAAATATTTTTATAATATAAATACTTATCCAAGAAATTATTTCCACTCCTTGCAACTAAAAAAATTATAAATAGAAAATAAATATGTACAAAATCAATGTTACTAATTTGTTAAAATAATGCATCATAATACAGTTTTACACATTATGTTATAATTTCAATCTAAATATAAATGGCTTAATTAATTTTATTAATTCTTTAATCATTAAAATTTTAAAATATTTTTATTATTAAAACTAGTATGATAGCATTGATTATCATTATTAGCATAATGACATTATTATTAATGAATATTTAACAAGTTATAACAACATAATTTGCATATTATTCTATAAAATTAACTATTAAAAAATTATAATAATTTTTTTGTCAAAAAAAAAGAAGAAAATTATAATCGTATAAACATTTATCATATCGACATGTTGTTTTATACATTCAAACATGATATAAATGAATGCGTATGATTCAATATATATATATAACTCATCCATAATTAGCATACATCTTCCATATTAATATTATTCATGAATTTAATTTATTTTAAAAGTACAAGATTATATATATATATATGTTAGTTTGACATTATGATATTAAATAAAATTGAGTGTATATATAATTTAAAATTAAAAACATGAAAATGACAATATATTATTCTATAAAAAAAAGTGAAAAGACATTTTTATGAATTATGAGTACTTTACTTGAAAATGACAATAATATTATTTTATGAGAAAGTGAATTGTGAGTACTTTACTTGAAAATAACAATAATATTATTTTATGAGAAAGTGTGAAATGACTTTTATTGTGAGTACTTTACTTTATGATTTAAAAGTACTTGTACCACTACCTTGGTTAACTATGGGTTTTCATCCACCATAAAAAATGTGACAAATAAGCATTCTTAACTCATGCAATGCCACCTCAACCATGGGGGATGATGTCATATACTAGAATGTAATTGGTTGATTTTTATAGTACATTTTGGTCTTTTTGAGGCCCATTTTTGACCTCAAATTCTCTCTAATGGGTTGAACTTTCTTAGGCATGTTATAATAAAAGCTTGCGAATCTTCAGTTAAAATTAGATATGGCCTCACCCTCATGCCTCCTCAGGGAATAAAACTCTGAAAGTATTTGCTCCAGTGGCCTTCTCCTACCCCAAAACCTCAAGAATGTGCAAGAAAACTCTTCCCAAGTGTTGATGGACTTAGGCTGCAAGTGTTTAAACCATACTTTGGCATCTCCTTGCAAGGACAGAGTGAAAACCCGCATGCAGACATCGTCATGTTCTATCTCAAAAAGGTCAGAGAAATGCTCAAAGGCTTGTAAATGTTTTTCAGCAGTTAAGTCTTCAGATTCTCTGTCAAACTTGGGGAGGTACTTCTAATATCTCACGGGAAAATCATGGAGGATGGAAGGCAATTGTAGTGGTATGTATCGGCTTGGAGAAATGGGGGAGACAAGGTTAGGCACGATAGCTAAGCCATCGTCCGACGTTTCATGAATTTCACAGGGGTGTCCTTTGACCTCGGGTGCCCCCGGATAAAAATCCAGGCCATAATCAGATGTACAAGACGACGCAACGCTTTCAATTCGTAAAAAAAGATAAACATGAATATATTCATGACTCTCTTCAGAATGGGCTGAACCATAAAAGGCTGTTTTGATGAATCTAGGAAAAGATGAGAGCAAACTTACAAGATAGGATAAGGCATCCTGGAAGAAACGTAGACTCGAGTACCTTGACCCTCCGCCATGCATTTTTAAACTTTACAAGGGATCCATTTTCCAGACGAAGTCTGCCAGCTTTCCTCGGTCATTTGATTTCTGGGTCACACCACCAGCGGAGTCGCTGAAGTCTGAATCCTTCAAGAGTGGAGTCGCCAGGTGAAAAGTGCTCAACCCTTTTGATGCTTGGTCGTTGTTCACCATCAACAACCAGATCTGAATCTTTGTCGTTTTCCCAGGGAGGATCTTCAACTTCGTCCCCGGCAACGGCGCCAGTTTGTTGGCACCGGGATTTCAGCCCCCAAGGGTCGAGCGAGGGGAAGCCGCTCCCGGGCAACAACAGAACCGCTTTAGACTATGCCTCCGGCCTTGTGCAATCAGAGAGGGATCTCTCATTTGTCACCGGAGTCTACTCCGCATAAGATTTTCAATCTCGTGTGTCACCAGAGTCTACTCTGCATAAGATTTTTCAGTCAGCATGATCAAGGGTTCAGGATCCTGAATGGAACAAAGTGTGTCAAGGTGAGGTGCATGGTGGGATTATCGGGGGCAAGGGACCATTGGCAATGGAGTTGAAATATTGCGTGAGGAACAATTACAAAGGAAAATAATGACGTGGGGTCGCAAACAGAGGTAAGATAGCCGTTGATCTCCCAATCAGGAGAAGTTTAGCGGGTGGTTAGAGGACGAGAGAGAGAAAATTCCATCACATGGAACACTGGCGAGATGAATTCAACACAACCTTAGAAGAACAATTGATAAATGTCTGGAACAACAGTCGGAGCATAACAAGTATGAATTCCTAACTACTATACCCTAAGTTGCAAACATGAAAAACAATCAACAAACTAGAGTGAAAACATGAAATACATTGCACTTAAAGAAGATACATATTGGGAAAAGCAATGACACATGAATCTCTGCCATGAGAAACAACTCTTCCTCTGCAATTTATTCATAAACAGGTATCAAATCGTATTTACAAATGGGGAGCCTCAGTCCAGGAATGTTTCCCAATCCAATTCACTAACTCCTTTCTTCCTCTATTGGAGCGTTGTTATACAATCCTAATGCTAAGACTACCGAATAGAAAATTGTTACAAGTCACAATCATGCGTTAACAGTGCAGGGAGTGGACTACCGCCACGTTTTATAAATATAACAAACATTATGGCACTAGTGGCCGCATTTGGCTCGAGTAATAGTTTGACATGCCCGGCTGCCATGACGGATGATGAGTATGATGCTTCCTTCTATGCTTGAAGTGTGTGATTCCACCGTGTTCAAATGCAACTTTCTGCATGGGCACACACTGGTAAGGTAGTTGGCATCCTTCCCCGGTCTAGTCACATCCGCCACCTCCTTCCTCTCCTGGTAACACTGTTATATGTGGGCTCTGGAAGAAGTGCCACATTGCTTCTGGTTGAGACAACCCTATGGGGTGGCTTGTCATTCTTGTACTCCTCACCTTCAGCGAGGTGAGTTCTCCCACAGGCTCTAGGGTGTAGCTTATCTACACCAACCCCACCACCCTCGGAAAGTGGACTTCACAAACAAAATGATGAAGGCTTTAGACCCCTAACGCTCCCATCTGAACACATGCTTATACAGGGAACAACCGATGACTGTCCCCTTCTACGGAGGCTTTGGTGGGCGCGATGCTATCAGGGGTTCCGGGAACAACACTTACGAGGAGTAAGTGTCCAGGCCTCGTGTCGTTGGAGACGCGGGTATCACGTCTAGGCCCCGATGGCTGGTGTCACCATTGGCATGCAAATACCAAGGTGATGAGTGAGTGTGGAACCTTCTCACCAACCATCAACACCCCTAGATGAACAAGCTTCTCGAACCAAATCTTCATCGTCAAACTCTATCAGGCCTTTGCAGATTCGTGAAGAAGTAGAACTCGGGTTCTGGAAATATGTTAGTACACTCTTGTTGAACTGAAAACAGTATATATAAGGCTTCGAGATTGGCTGGTCAACATTCCTTCGCACTCTATCATCAAGTGTATTTGGCACCAACATGTGTGAAGGCGCGAGGAGAGTGATCTTTACTTGATGGGGATCTAGTCACTTCGCTTCGTCGGTTGTGGCACCTTACCGTTTGCTGTAGGAAGCATTTGTGGATGCCATCTCTTACAGTAGATCCATGTTGTAAAGTTCATGAAGTGGATGCTCCCACGTCTCCCTGCTCTTTTGAAGTAGGAAACGGAATGGCCTCCTGTGTCGTGTTGGCTTTGCCCCGTGTGAGTAGCAGATTTTCCAGTTACTTTGTTGGCTCCTGCAGGCCAACTCACACAAAATCCGCCTATCTTTCAGGAGCATGACTCTGCCAAAGGGATGGCTCCCATGGTACACATGCTACAAATGGTGTTGGAGAAATCGGCCAAATCTGCAAGGATGCAGATTACACGCGTGAACGCCTCCTCCCGCTGTCATCTCCACCCTAGATGTGGAAGCCGTACCTTGGGAGTCTTCTTAGATGTTCGATTAGAGGGATATTTTATGTCCACCATCCACATTCCATTCTTCTTGCCGCCAACTTTTCTCTGCTGACCACCGCGGGTAGTTCTGGATCGCAACATGTTCCCAACCATCAATCAAGACCGACCTTTCATGCAACCGTAGATCTGAGTGGGCCCCACCATTTTTCGCAATGAGAAACCTTGGTATTCATTCGTGCTAGTTCGCATTACGAAATGAACTGTGGCTGTAGATTTTTCTCCTTTCTCATTGCGGTCGTTGATCTTTGTGGCCTCTACCGCTCTTTCGCGATTTGAGATTGCGGTTTTACCCACACAAGTATGGATTGCGAAATTGATTGAGGCCGTAGACCTGCCTCGGACCTCCTCTCAGCCGTCAAAAGCTGTCTATATTTAACATACTTCACAATCTGGAAATGAAGCTTTGATCGTGCATGTTTGCTCACGCGAAATGGTTTGGAGTCGTTGATCCACCTCCGATCAACCACAACCTTTGATTATGAACCCTTCCCAATGCCACCAACGTGCCTACTATTTTTCTCGTTGAAGGGTGCTCACATGGGATCCAAGGGACTGGGACCCCCATCAAACTCCTGGCAGGCCCTTAGATCAACTGTTAAAAACAGAGTGTTAAGTATTGGATGCACTAGCTGGGAAAATATATTTTTCCTTCTTAGATGGATTCAGTGGATACAATCAAATCAGAATTGCATTAGAAGACCAAGACACAACTACTTTTACATGTCCCAGGGGTACATATTCCTATAAAGTTTTACCTTTTTGTCTATGGAATGGTCCAGCTACTTTTCAGAGAGCAGTCCTAGCTATTTTTGCTGATTTAATTCATGAATGTGTAGAAGTATATATGGATGATTTTTCTGTGTATGTAAACACTTTTGAAGATGCCCTGGAAAATTTAGAGAAAATCCTAAAAAGATACATAGAATCAAATCTTCCCCTTAACAATGAAAAATGTTTCATGACCTTAAATGAAGCGATAGTGTTAGGTCATCATATTTCATCATTTGGTATAAATGTGGATTCTGTAAAAATACAACTCATTGTGAATTTATCAAAACCAAAAAATCAAAAAGATGTGAGAAGTTTTCTTGGATATGCAGGCTATTACCGAAGGTTTATTGAACATTTTAGTAAAATAGCTTTGTCATTATTCAAATTGCTTTCCAAATATGTACATTTTCATTGGGATACTAATTGTCAAGTTGCCTTTCAGAAACTTAAAGACAAATTATCATCAGCACCTATCTTAAGAGGGTTGGATTGCACATTTTCGTTTCACATCTCTACAAACGCATCAGAGATTGCAATTGGGGCATCTTTGGGTCAAAAAGAAAATCTTATGACTTATGCAATTTACTTTATTAGCAAAAATCTAATCCCTGCAGAATTGAATTACATAGTTACTGAGCAGAAGATATTGGCAGTAGTACATGCTGTGAACAAATTTCATCATTACATTACTGGTTATGAAATCATTGTCCATACAGATCACTCTGCCTTGAGATATTTAATGAACAAGCCTATCACTAATGGCATGATAACAAGATGGCTATTATTGATGCAGGAATTCAACATTACTGTCCTTGATAGACCTAGAAGGAAAAATCAAGTGGTAGATTTTACTTTAAAATATTGAGAGGGGGGACAGTGAATCAATATTGTCAATTTTTACTTTAAAATACACAAAATAAATAATCAATACACATATTTTATCGTGAAAACCTCAAAAGAGAAAACCACCAACACAAACTCATTAATAAGATGAATTTACAAAATTGTTTATCTGCTACAATAGAAGGGATGTAGATACACCCTAGATTTTACCTCCAACTACAGACTAGGATGCTACAACACCCCTATGGTTTTCTATCTATTTCAATAGACAATGATGCTATGACACCCTGTTCTCCAGCTACGACTGGAACGAGGCTTTGACCCCCTGTAGACCTGTGGCTTGCCCTAGCACCACCCTGCCACCCTAGACTGATGTTCTCAGTCTTTTAGAATAGTTGAAAAACTATCCACTTTGGACTCTATTAGACTTACTAACAGAGACACTTAATTCTTTACATATTTATTCAATAAATACCTTTTACCTATTTCTTATCAACGCATCTCTCCATAGCTACGCTCTTTCATTTTGGATCGTGATTGTTCACTTACAAACACAACCAATCATCATCTAGCTACTCAACCGTCGCATCATTTCAGCAAAGACACCGTTTCGTTTCTTCCCATAGCTTAGAATTCATTTTCGCAACCCTATTCATTGTTTTTTGGTATTTCCATAATCCTCTTCACAGATACAATCTGGACAATTGATCTTCTCTACCGATTTCTTTTTTAAATTGTATTTCCGCACCAATTTTTTCTTTCAGCGATTTCCTACCGTTGATTTTCATCGGGATTTTCCTTAAGTGTCGATATCCAGTTTGCGGGATGCGGGATATAACATTTGTATATCAACTCTCTGCCTTTGTCTTTCCGGAAACTCCTTTCCGCACTCCGAAATGCGAGAGTTGGTTTCCCACCGTTGATATTTATCGAGAATCACCGTGAGCCTCGATCTCTAGATTGTGGGATGTAGGATGCAGGATGCAGGATGTAGGATGTAGGATGTTACATTTCCTCAAATCGTATCTCGACTTCTCGCAAGCTCCTTTCCACAAGCTTTTTTCTGCGTCGTCGATCTCTTCCGGAGTCTTTCCTGATCTTCGATCTTCCGGATTGCAAGTTGCGGGTTGTGGGTTCATAAAATATTTAAACGTTACTTCCACAATTCCCTTTTCGCATTTTTCTTCCGCACCGTTGATCTCTTGTGGAGTCTTTCTTGGCATTCGATCTTCCGGATTGCGGGTTCATAAAATCTTTAAACATTACTTCCGTATTTTTCTTCCGCACCGTCGATCTCTTTTAGTGGAACTAATCTCAGTTGTCCGATCTTGTTTTTTTGCGGAACTTTGGATTTTTCGCCTAACTGTCGGAATTAATCCTTAACCGTCAGATCTAGTGTGAGCCTAATATAAGTCGTTCGATCTTGATTGTTGCGGAACTTCATCCTTCCACCTTTCTTTTGCAGCGCTGATCCTTAGCCACTGAATCTAGGGCGAGACTAACCTCTACCATCTAATCTTAGTCCTTCGCGGAACTTTATCACTTCGAACGTGTTTAACCTCTGCGTTAGTTCATTCAACAAGAAAATTGTGAGTCGTCGATTTACTTGGATGATCGATCTCAGTCGTTCAACTTGCTATAGAGTTATTCGTTTGTTATCCAACATGTAACCTGTAACAGGGTTATTCCTTTGTTATTATGCTTATTTCAACTTTCCACCATATCTTTAACTTTCGTTAACAGTTTTGACATCAATGACAACCATTTTACTCAACAAATTTATCATCAACATCTATCTTAAGAGGGCCCGATTGGACATTGTCGTTTCACATCTCTACAGTTGCATCAGACACTGCAATTGGGGCATCTTTTGGTCAAAAAGAAAATCTTATGACTTATTCTATTTATTTTATTAGCGAAAATCCAATCCCTGTAGAATTGAATTACATAGTTATTGAGAAGGATATGTTGGCAGTAGTACATGCTGTGAACAAATTTCATCGTTACATTACTAGTTGGCTATCACTAATGGCAGGATAACAAGTTGGCTATTATTGATGCAAGAATTCAACATTGTTGTCCTAGATAGACCTGGAAGGGAAAATCAAGTGGCAGATTTTCTCTCTCGATTAAATAATTCTGGTGAGGTTGTTCTTGTTTCAGCTAATTTCTCGATGACCACTTATTTGTTATTTCTGTTATAACTCCATGGTATGCTGATATAGCTAACTATTTATCATGAGGAAAGCTACCTCTGTCTATGTCATCAAAAGAAAAGAAAATAATCATTAAGCAAAGTGCTAGAGACATATGGGTGAATGGAGATCTTTTCTATATAGGATATGATCTCATCATTAGAAGATGTGTTAGGCAAGATGAGATTTTAGAAATTTTAAAAGCTTGTTATGATGAATCATGTGGTGGCCATTTTGTAGATAAACTAACATACAAAATACTCAACTTAGGGTATTATTGGCCATCTATTTTCAAAGATTCCAAGAAATATGTTAGAAATTGTGGTATTTATCAAATGATGGGAAGACCAGTACCATCTGACGAGATGCCACTCTAGCCACGGGTTCTCATAGAGCCATTTGAAAAATGGGCTCTTGAATTCATCGGTTCAATCAATCCACCATCAAAAGGAAAGAGGTAAATTTTTGTATGTACTAACTATGTTACAAAATGGGTGGAAGCCAAAGCATTACTAAGAGCCACAGGACAAACAATAGTTAATTTTCTCTTTGAAGAAATATTTGTTAGATTTGGAGTTCCTAGAGAAATTGTTACTGATTAATGAGCACAGTTTACTTCTAAACTGGTGCAAGAGATAGCATACAAGTACAAAATCAAACATCGAAAATCTACCCCTTACCATCCACAGGCCAATGGCCAGGTAGAGTCTACCAATAAAAATTTGGAAACAATCATGACCAAGCCAGTTCAAATGCACAGAAAAGATTGGTTAGATAAGCTTCATGAACCTCTATGGGCATACATAATTACTTGGAAAAACAATATTGTTTTTACTCCCTATCAGCTAGTCTATTGTAAGCAAGTATTGTTACCAATTGAATTTTGAAATTCATACTTTTAAATTAGCAGTTGATTTAGGAGTAGAGCTTTTATGAAGCACAAAGAGAAAGGATAATGTATTTAAATCAATCAGATGAGATGAGACAAGCTGTAGTAGAACAAACTATTTGGATACAACAACAAAGAGCACAATGACATGATAAGTTGATCAAGAAGCGACAATTTCAGGGAGGAGACTGGGCCTTATTATTTGATTCCAAGTTCAAAAATTTTAAAGCCAAGTTCACAACTCATTGGCTTTGTCCATATCATATTGTAGAGGTATATGACAATGGCTCAATCAAATTACAAACAATATTCGATGAAGCAAGTACATTCATAGTTAATGAACATAGGCTAAAAATCTACAATAAGCCTGTCAACAAGGATGATTTCCTACAACAGATTTCTCAACAGAGAGAGATGGAGGTGCTAGACAAACACAATGGTGTTTCTCCTTCACTTTATTCTTAACAATTCTGATATATATAATAAAAAATAAAAATAAAAATAAAAAATTAGTTGTGAAAACCAGGAAACTGGCACAACATAAACTTGAATTTTCATTGGAAAACCAAGTTTACTTGGCCATTGAAAATTCTCAAAAAAAAATTTCAATTCTTAGTTTGCATTACATTTTTCAGTATGAATGACTTGAGGACAAGTCAATAAATAAGGCTGAGAGGGAAAAGCATATCAAGTTTTATTTTCTATCAAGTTTTGGAAACCCTCCAAGCCTCTTGTAGATGTCACAATTTCATTTCAGCATAGTTTTATTCCAATAAAAAGCATAAGTTTGCAGATTTATAGAGGGACTTGAGACAAATGCATGTCAAGCCATCATACTTTGCAGCAGAAGGATACACCAAGCTATAGGAACCAGAAAAAAATTTCATCAGAGGTACATGTGAAGACATTCATAGAAGAAAACAAGTCTCAGCAATTGTTAGTAGATTTGACTGAAGGGACTTGTCTACAACCTATCTATCCTTAACTACAGGGAGGGTGAATCTTGCTGACAGAATATATGCAATAATGGACAATTTCCTGAAATTTCTACAATTTTTCAAAGGAGAGAGAGAGAGGGAAGGGATGAGGTTACCTCTTGCAGCATGCCTTTGGTGAAGATCTTTTTGCTTCAGCCTCCATGGACTTTAGGCCTCCATTAGTAGGAACTAACTAGTTCCATACCTCTAACTCTTAAAAAAATTCAAAAAAAACATGAAATCGGTCTACTAAATGTTGCAAAAATATATGAAACAAACATGGATTGAAACACAATATTTAGAGGAATTTTGAATTGCATCATATTAAATTGAGAGGAAAGTGAGCACAGCCCAATAATGGGTGAATCCATTTCTCCCTTGCTCTAAACTACCCCTCTCCATCAATGCCAATGATCAAAGAAACTATGATGTGCAAGAAATGATCTATCTATCTTCTCATTCCTCCAGCGTTCCTTTTCTCTCTAATTTGTCCTCCTTAATTCACCTCACATGCCTTCCATTTATAGGATTCGACTTTATGCATGACATCTTTCATAATGAATGTGGGATTTAGGATTTTTGAAGGTTTTGGTTATTTCCTTCGAAAACTCCACTTTCCTTAGTTTCTAGGCATTTCAACTTGACTTTCAATATTTCTAGGACAATTAATTCCCATGTTAGGGATTTTACACTATGTGAGTTATATGAACTGGGATTTGGTCCTTAAGTGGTCACGGACTTGGCCTCTTTATAGTCGCCTTGTCTTCAAACATTTCTTCATTTGTGGAAGCAGTGTTCAATTGTTCAAAAAACTCTGATCTTCATGTTGTGGGTGGAGTAAAATATTGTTCTCAGACCAACACTCTCAAGGGTGTAAATTTTATTGTTAACAGATGCCCCCTAATGTGTGAGGTCGGAAGCTATGTTGAGGGCCGAAATACATTGATTTTTCTTTCATTCTGATACGCTTTAGACTGATGCTCTTTAATGATCAAGGCATGATGAAAAAATGTAGTTTATGAATGTAGAAGTCGGAGAAACACTTGCAAGTCAAACAATGAAATTTCCCAAATATATGATATCTTCATGAGGCAGGTATACCTATGCTCATCAGTAAACAAGCATGACCATGAACAATACACAGTGGATCCATGTCAAAAGTAAATTCTGTAAAAACATATAAGTGCACATTTGATGAGTGCAACATATCTAGGTCTTGATGGTACTTTGACATGGTATTTTAATCTTGCGCAACTCGGGCAGTGCATCGATGAGTGATACAACTGTATTTCCCAAGGTATTCAATACAAACCAAAGATAGTACGAGTTTATATCATGCAAATAAATGAGTTGATGTTGAGCATAATTAAACACCATTTGATTACCAATAATTGGTGTATACCGTTAACATATACAAGGAGGCCCACCGATAATGATGATGGACTCCAAGGTACTTGAGTACAAACTAACAAGTGTGAATGGATTTTTTGATGTCAAACACTTGGAGAATTAAACAATCAGGGGTCATTTATGTATACCTACTGTCATTTGCGAGGAAACCTGTCACTAATGACTGCAAGATCCAAGGTACTCACTGGGGTTTCTAGATCCATTTCCTAGATGATGATTTGGCGTCGATAGGAACAAATACGATAGAAGGAGGGCATTGATGCATCCCACATCATCTAACATGAAATTGAGATCAATAGGCTAATATAATTTGGTAGAGTTGTGAGATCCAACACTGTATACTGACACAAGGAAGGCCGACGTGATTGGTCAGGAACATTTGAGGAATGGCTGACACTGGTTTGACTTCCCTTGAACACATAACACGCTGCAAAATGGGCACTTGGAAACATAAGATTCGAGTAACCAACCATTGTGAAATTCGTCAATTCCAGATTTATTAATGTAAGTTCCATAGATGACAGGAAGGATAACCTATCAGTGGAGATCTCCTGATATTACTGGTACAACTTTCTAAGGTAAATGTGAATGGTGTACTGGCAATGGATACAAAACTATGTGTCGTGTTCAAGGGCGAATTATTACTGACAGTTGCCTTTATCTCAAAGATTCAATATGACACTATTCAATTTTTCCCCCTTTTTTGATTTTTGTGTTTTTTAATTTTTAGTACTTTTTTTCATTTATTAGCTTGAAAAAAGAATAAAGAATGCTATGGTACATGGGAGGGAACGAGTGTTGCATTGGCGTACTCTATTTTTCAAGAGCACGGGTTAGGCCAAGGAAAAGATACATATTGCAAACAAGGGTTAAGCTAGTTGTGCACACTCTTACAGATGTTCTCTCCATCGGTTGGCTATCAGAAGCAAGATTATATGTCGACGAACGATGAAATAGAACAAAGTAACCGTGGTTATCCAATTTGATGCGATGAACAAGTAGGAAGGGGGAAATGTGGTTTACTTCATGCTAATTCTTGCAAAAAACACCAAAATCATAAATCACAATGAATCATGGTCCATCAACTACCTGAATCAAATATTTCTTGCAGGTATAGGTCAACTTAAAGAGAAGCAATGGTTTACATGCATTTTGAGCAAAAAGTAACTGCAAAGGCATATACACAACATAAGCAATAAGCAAAAATGTTTATGCAGATATTTTAACACATGCTTATTGAAACTAACATGAAATAGGGATCCCATTAGGAAAGGGTCACAACTGTATGGAAGAGAAGTATACGGTCTCAAACTCCAGGTCATGATGGAACTGATTGGGCTCCCAGGCCTATGCAAACAACTCATCATGGGCACCGAAATGGCAATGGGGTGCTGACTAGGGTGTCCCATGTTCGGTAGGATCTTCTATCGGAATGGTGGAAAATACAGATATGATGGGTTGACCCACCAATTTCCAACAGGTTCAACCCTATGGCAATTTTGGATTGCAAAAGGTTCAAATGCATCTTTACAGAGGGATAACCTAAACCTATATGCATGCTTCCAAATATACCTGATAAGATCAAGGAACATACAATGGATGCTCCTATACATGGGTGGATTTAAACCAAATATTCTCCTAGTGGCCCCACCAAAGATGTCCTTAGGTGGGTACAACCAAATATTTATGATTTCTATTATAGTTTCATCTAATGATAAAATTCTGTGCAAGAAATCAAGTGAGCTGGGAGATTTCACAGCCAACATGGGCCAAGTAACTGGATCATATTCCTCCATCAAGGGAAGATTTTGATCCAAATTTGTCGAAGCCATTTGAATAGCTTGGTATGACACTTCTACAACATATAAGGGTTTCTGGATCGTAAAGTTTCCTACGAGGGAATCATTTTGCAATGATCTTACCCTAATGTCTTGAACTTCCTTTAGAGCATCCCTAATGAAACGAACATCTGATTGGATAGCAGTTTCAAGCATACAGTAATCTAATTGGTCGATCATAACAATCTTCCCCCAATGAGGGAACCAAATCGCTTGGGACTCTGAAGACACTATAGCTATTATCGTGTGTATCCAACTACGTCCTAATAGAAAATTGTAATCTATAGGCGCATCTACTACCTCAAGATCTATTGTGATTGTTTTTCCACCCCATTCAATAGGGAAGGATATAATGAGTTCGTGAGGAGAGAACGAATGTCCAACAAATGCTTTTTGTACAGCATGGGATTGAACTAAGGTGGGTGATCCTAATGCTTACCAATATTTAAATGACATGACACAGGTTGAGGTCCCTTCATCAACTATGGTTTGAAAGATATTCTTGCCATGATATGTTACTTTATTCTGAAAAGCAACTTTGGAAGGAATCCTATAGGTTCATTGGTCTAAGTCTAATGTGGTCAACGTCACATCGAATGGATCAACAGCTCTAGTTGAAGACAATAGTTCTTTTCTTTGTGCATGGAAATATTGCAACACCTCCATGTCGGACATGGCACATGGTGCTTGAGCTATTTCCTCAACAACATTTTTGTTATGAGTAGCTTGTGCATTAGGATTATGCATTGTTCTACATAGATCACCTTTGGGGGGGTGTGGTACTATGTCTATGGTTGGTTTCTCAATGGTGAGAGAACCACTTGGTTGTGATTCTGATTGATCCAATGTACTAGGAGGGACATCATAAGAATGAGATATAGTTTTAATGTTCACCTCATGATTACACATGAAGACATTGGCATTGGGATCATTTGCCTCGTGCGGGGATTTGAACTGGTTTCCTCCTGGCGGAGGTTCCAACGTTGTAGCAACCATTTTATTATGGTGCTGCAGAAAAGGTTGCGTCCATACAATAGATTGTTGTTTCCCACTATCTTGAGTAGGATTCAGTGTATCTCCCTCCCCAAAGATAGCATTCTACTTACTCTTGTATTTCTTCTTACTTCCTCTAAGTTTCATGGATTGAACTATGAGTTTTTTAGGAGTTTGGGAAGGACTAACATTGTTCTTACCCTTGTACTTCTTCTTCCTCCCCCTAAGGTCCATGGATTGAACTATGAGGATTTCAGAAGTCAGGGAATGCTTAGCATGTTGTTGCATATCCTGACTAGTTGTAGGTTCTGAGGTTTGAATAGACATTTGTCCCATTTGCGGGGTGATCTGCTCAAGATTGTTGAAGGAACCACTCATACCATTGGCATGAGGTCTATGTGGTGGCCTATCTGGTCAAACACAAGTATTGTATGCTGGTTCCAAGAAGATTGGTTACTTTCTGGAATCTCATCACTCCATTGTGGAATGGGATTCATGGGTGGATTGCCCCCTTGCGGAGTTAGACTCCAAGGAGATTGGATATTTCCTGGTATTTGACCACACCATTGATGAATGCGTGGATTTCCCCCTTGCGGGGTTGGATTCCAGTGAGATTGGTTATTTCCTAGAATCTAACCACACCATTTAGGTGGTCCCTACATTTGACTAGTATTCGAAGGTGGGTTTCCCCCTTGCGAAGGATTCCCCCAAGAAGATTGGGTACTTCTTGGAACATGATCAATGCGTGGATTGTCTCTTGATGGAGTTAGGTCCCAAGAAGATTGATTACTTCCTAAAACCTTACCATTGGTTGGATTGCCTCCTGATGGATTTAGGTCCCAAGAATATTGGTTACTTACTAGAACTTGACCATTCCATTGATTCTATCCTTGGTTTTGATTGGAATTCCCAAGGTATGTTTCCTCCTTACGGAGTTTGGATCCAAAAAGACTGGTTACCTTCTTAAACATGACCAATGCATTGTGGAATGGGGTTGATAGGTGGATTTCCCCTAGGCATTGTGCTAGGATAAATCAAAGGATAACCCTCGGGGGAATTTTCTCCTATCGATGAAGGATAATTCCAATTGGCATTTTTGTTATAGGATGCATTATTTTCGCCAGGAATATGAACATTCCATGGTAAAGGGTTGCCCACAAAAGTATAATCTAAACAACTATTGTGTGTGCCAAGAGGATTTTGATAACCTCTCGCAACCATTTGAGGCTGCATTGATATGGTTCCTTCAACTCCTGACGAAGTCAAAGGTTCAACTGTAATGTTCTGCATTTCATCACAACTTTCAAAAAAAGCTAACCAGTGACTCACTTTCCATATGATTGATTTTAAAGGATGTGCTAAGGGTGGTTTTTCATGAGCAAATGTGTCACATATTTTATTTTTTCAATATCAACTAAAGTAAGATCATCAACTCTATCTATGTTTCGTCCATGATGTGACAAATTTTTAGAATTGATTTGATATTGTTCTTCTCTAGTAACATTTGATTGGGTTTATAAGTAGTTCAATTTCAAAGTCACAACGATGTGGTTCATGTATATGCCTCCACAATGTAGTGGGGCCCTCAAACTTGGGTAAATTGCCTCACTGCCACCTTAGCGGGTGGATTAGGAGATTAGTCACTCTAAAGTTTAATAAAAGGAATTGTTTATTAGAGTATATCAAAATAAGTCAAACACTCCTAAAGGCATCTATACTCAACAAAAATCAAACTATCCACACATCTAACAAGGTCCTAAGATAATCAACAAGCAAACTTATTTCCAAAGAACCAAAGTTCAGTGAAAATCTAGATTTAGAGGGCCTTCCAAAACTAGTAGCTCCCGAGGGACATTACGCCTCAAAAATTACTAAATAGTGAAGGTATGAGAAATAGTTACACTATTATTCAATCGCCAGGGGTCCAAGTGTTAGCTCTTGGCTACTCACCCTCCCAAGGAGATGAAACAACCTTGTGTCTGTCTCAGGTATTGCAAGTGTCCCCCACTGACAACAACCCTTGTGATGCTCTATGATAAGAAACTATGGTTATTCTTCACAATCGGTGATTGGGTAGAATAGTCATCAGTCCAGGATGACTCACATAGACTAGCTATCTCAGAAAAGTGATGTCACCCCGAGGACTTGTCACTTAACCAAGACATTGTAATGTGCTCATATCCCACCAAAGAAGAAATAGGGGGGTACCACCCTTACCAATTCAGATTGACCTTGTGCTTAGCGCCCGTGTTAGAAGTTCTTTCCCGGCAAGCACTCTTTGCTACTAATGGATTTAACTCTCTTTAATCAATGCTAGTTTCAAATATTTGTGGCTTTGGAGTTTTAACTCACCATCTTAACCCAAAGCCCTAGCCTAATCTTGTTGGTGATATCAAAGATAAAATATTGGTTGTTTTGATATTAAGCTTTGATTTTAAAGGTAATTCGATTAGTTTCTAGGTGTGGTTGTGAAACTAATGGTGTTGCAACTTGTGCTACTGAACCAAACCAATGCACAGATGCTTTTAATCCTATCTTTTCATTCGATGAACTTCTATACTATGGGAGAGTTAGAGGTCCATTGAGATCCTTCAGATGTGCATATTTCAAAATCACTTTCAAAAATTTGAAATCACTTTCATTTTTTGATCAAGGGTTCAAGAGCTTGGTTTCAATTATTATTAATTAGAAAAGAAAAATGTTTGAATATTCAATGTTTTTTTTGTTTCCAATAAGTCTCTTAAAATGAGGTGTACATGTAAGAATGTGATTCAATTTTTGTTTTCCATGACCAACATTTAAACTTTAGATACACGTTCTCGTTCACAGGACCACCTGAAAGCATAGGTGAAGAGGATACTCGTGGCACGACAATATGCTTCAAAATTTCAAAGGATTCCTATTACAGATGAGAGCCACTTTCTCATTCACAGGACTGCCTGAAAGCCCAAGTGAAGAGGATACTCGTGGCTCATAATTTTTCTCAAAAATAAACCTATCTACTGCACTTGAGATCCACTTTCTCGTTCATAGGACCTCTCGAAAGTGCAAGTGAAGAGGATACTTGTGGCTCGAACACAACTTATCTTAAGAAGCTTGATAATGACGAAAAAGATCCTCTCATTGTGTTTGAACTAATCTTGAGTGGTACGTTCGTATTTTGAGAATTTAGGTGAATTTGATATTAAATGATTGTATGAATAGTGTCTTAATGGTGATTACAACTTTTTTGGCAGGTCATCAAGTCCATGTGGATTTAAAATTCATGGTCACAAGAATTTATAAATTGAAACAATGTCGTGTTCTTTAGTTTTTTTTCAACAATTTCTTTATGTCACTATGTGATAAAAATGACCAATTTAGACAAAATTTTAGACATTCAAGGCTGAAATAAATGTCTTAAAGGGAAAACATGTCATAAAATTTTAGATTTGAGCATTATTTTCAAGGAAAACTTTGAATAATACTAAAAAAAGCCTCCTAAAAGTGTTTTTTCCTAGTTTTTTCTTAAAAAGAGTTTTCCAAGCCTTCCAAAATTGAGGGAAAATGTCCCAAATTGCTTCAAAAATGCTCCTAAAATTTCATATTAGGATTTATCAAGTGTTTTAGGATGTCATTCAAGGTTTTTCTAAGTTTCAAAAGAATTCAATAAAAATTCAAAAATCAGTGATCTCCAAATTTCAAATCCAAGCCAAAATGCACATCAAACTTAAAATCCTTAAAAAAATTCTCTAAATCTTGATAAAAGGGAAGCAAATGTTGTCTAAAAACTCTGTTAGAGAATTCCTAATACATATACGGCAACAAAAAACAATCAAAATGACCAAAAATTGCAGATCTGGCCATCAGAAATCAAGAATCATGGATTTTTCCAATTTCACCCAAATGCACACCAAACTTAAAAATTTATCAAAGAAATTGGTTAAAACTTTATGAAAGAGAGGTAAGAACTGTCTAAAACCTAAGTTATGATATTCCTAAGACATCTATAGCAGCAAAAACCAACAAAATGGCCCAAAATTGCAGATCTGACCATCAAAATATCAAGAACCATGAATTTTTCAAATTCCATTCATGAACATGCAAAACTTAAAAATCCTTGAAAACTACCTCAAATATTGCTAAAGGGGAGGTAAATGCTGTGTAAAACCTAAGTTAGAAGACTCCTAAGAGACCTACAATTGCAAAAACAATTAAATTGACGTAACAATGCAGATCTGAACCACAAAAATTTCAAGAACCATGACTTTACCTCATTGTGGGTCAAAAAGGGAGTTTCCTGGGGGTGGTAATGCTCTATCTACACTAGAAAAGGGCGTTACCAGGCTAATAGGTGCTTTGTCTACACTAGAAAAGAGCGTTACCAAGCTCAGGAAAAAAAAACCACTAGATCTGAGCCAAAATCCTTGAATAATGCAAAGTTAAAGGTGGGATCAAGCCGATTTTGACCTCTAGATCTGATCTAAAGCTTTAGGAGACAAAAAATAAGCATGCATCAAAGGATTTGAAATGAAAGACGCACCCAAATAAGGGGAAATTCTTAAGAAAACTTGTTTCAAGAGAAAATCCCCTTAGCTCCCCAGTATGTTCGCCATTATGTTAATAGATTTGACTGAAGGACTTGTCTGCAGCCTATCTATCCTTAACTGCAGGGAGGGTGAATCTTGCTAACAGAATATATGCAATAATGGACAATTTCCTGAAATTTCTACACTTTTTCAAAGGAGAGAGGGAGAGGGAAGGGAGGAGGTTACCTCTTGCAGCATGTTGTTTGGTGAAGATCCTTTTGTTGTAGCTTCCATGGAGTTTAAGCCTCCATTAGCAGCAACTAGCTAGTTCCTTGCCTCTAGCTCTTAAAAAACTTCAAAAAAAACATGAAATCGATCTACTAAATGTTCCAAAAATACACGAAACAAACATGGATTGAAACACAATATTTAGAGGAAATTTGAATTGCATCATATTAAACTGAGAGAAAAGTAATTACAACCCAATAATGGGTGAATCTCTTTCTCCCTTGCTCTAAACTACCCCTCTACATCAATGCCAATAATCAAAGAAACTATGATGTGCAAGAAAGGTTCTATCTATTTTCTCATTCCTCCAGCATGCCTTTTCTCTCTAATTTGTCCTCCTTAATTCACCTCACATGCCTTCCATTTATAGGATTGGGCTTTGAGCATGCCATCTTTCATAATGAATGTGGGATTTAGGATTTTTGAAGGTTTTGATTTTTTTCTTCAAAAAACCTACTTTCCTTAGTTTTTAGGCATTTCAACTTGACTTTCAATATTTCTAGGACAATTAATGCCCATGTTAGGCATTTTCCAATATGTGAATTATAGGAACTGAGATTTGGCCCTTTAGTGGTCACGGACTTGGCCTCTTTAGAGCTGCCTTGTATTCAAACATTTCTTCCTTTGTGGAAGCAGTGGTTAATTGTTCAAAAAACTCTGATCTTCATGTTGTGGGTGAAGTAAAATATTGTTCTCAGACCAACACTCTCAACGGTGTCAATTTTATTGTTAACATCAATCCAAACCAGTCGCATCAAAGCAACATGAAGAGCACAAGGGATCATCAAGAAAGTCTATAAGAATTTGATTTTAATGTTTTAAATTTTTTTATTATTCTTCATTTTGAGTAAGTGACAAAATGCCTATTACCCTCACATCCCTGATCATCTACCCATTCACTCTCAGCCTCACAACCCTGAACATCTAGCCATTCATTTCACTACCCCAGGCATAAAAAATAGTAGTAATAAACATTGCAGATCCTTGATCTCATGCCTAAACTACATCCTACAGGCAATATTCAGATTTCATTTTCAAAAGGAGTCATAAGGAAGGGTTCTTTGACCTATAGAATTTCTATGGTTTTCATATATACCCTAAAGTCAACATATGATACATTTAAAAAAAAAGGTATGTATGGGTCATAAACATAGAAGAAAAGAATTAATGGGCAAGTTCAATACATGATTGCAAAAGAAGTGGGAAATGCAAGTTTTAAACATGATTACAAGAAAATGGGTAATCATTAACCCATTTCCTCACCCGCACACAATCTGCTCTAATTTTGAAATTCAAGGTAGTAATTGCATATGAGCAGGTGTTTTCCTTGTCTAAGATGTTGTGCTCATTCCCAGGTTTCACTCTCACAATTACAGAGGTAATTTGCTGAAAACGCAAGAGTTGTTTTGCTCATCCCCAGGTTTCACTCTCACGATTATAGAGGTAAATTGCTGAAAACGCAGGAGTTGTTCAGAACCAATCCCTCTGTGTAAACAGAATGTGCATCGCAGAGGAGTATCAGGTGCAACTATTAACCAAATATGGAGGAAAAATTGTAGAGGTGTCCTAAAGAGAGGTAAGGGACAATTCGAAAGACATATTTTCTTTTCCTAGTTGAAATTTAAAAACAGAAGAGAGCATCAAAGCGACATTGTAAGCTAGGGAAGAAATTCTAAGTTCAGTTTTGTTTGAAGGAAATTCTTGCTAAAATTAAGAGAAAAAAATGGTTTCTAGGATAAAACCAGGAAAATTTGATCCATCTACTATTCATGAAAAATGTTTGGAAAATTTTAATAAGAAACATTGGATTCCTATGTTTGAAAATTTTGATGGATATAAAGAAAACGTTAGCCTAGAATTTTCCTGTTCATTTGAAGGTGAGAGTGCTACAATAGGTAACTTTACTTCAGATTATTTGAGGATATTTTGGCACAAATTATTGGATTACTTGAACAAGGAGAGAGGTTATTTAAAACAAAACAGTTTGAGGAGAAGGCATGGATACCTTTCTTATGCAAATCAAGGGCAGGCTCAATAAAATGGAAGAAAGGAGTACCAAGGAGTTGGTTGATTCATCCCTGGGATGATGTAACATATGTCATCCAGAAATTCATTACTTGTGAAGAAAGATTTAGTGTCATATATCTCTATCACATTAAATTGATGCAGAATTTGAGGGGTGAATGTGAGATTAACATACCCTATTTTCTGCTACATATCCTTTCCAAAATGGCTAAAGTTGTTCAAAGAAATACTGAAGACACTATAACAAGCCTTTTCCACTGTGGACTCATCAAGATTATCCTTAGACATGAATTACAAAAACAAAATTTGACATGGAGGCAATTTGTAATTCATAATGACTTTGAAGAACCAGAGCGGTTACTGAAGGAAAGATTCAAAGAAGATGAAGTATTATTGATAACATACATTGAATATGAAATACAAAACTCTAAGGAAACGAGCTCAAAACAACCTAAGAGAAGAATAAGAACCAGAAGCATGGTAAAAGAAGAATTACAATTCCAAGAAAATGATAAGATATTCACCACTTATGAAAGAAGATCAAGGAAAGATCAGCAAGGTTAGAAGAAACAAGCAACACAAAATGATGATGAGGTACAACAAACGCATTATGTATACATTCAATCTTTGGAAAGTCAAGAGGAAAGTCAAACATCTGAGATTGGGAAAAATGATGAAGAAGTGAATACCATCTTTACACAATAGACTATAGAAGAGATAATGGAAATAGATATTCAAACAATTGAAAAAGACTCCAACTGACAAGAAAGAGCAAAATAATGAGGAGACATCCATCATTTCTCCTGTATTCAAGCAGGAAGTTATAGAAAAGGAAGAGAAGAAATATTCAAAGCAAGAGAATGAATAATTTAAGAACAAAGATGAGGAATTTGGGGTGGACACTATTTCCACACAGTCTAAAAAAGTGATGAAAAAGAAGAATTCTTCCAAGAACAACAAAAAGATTGCAAAGTTAAAACTGGAAATGAAGGAATTGGAATTAGAAAATGAGAGAGAGGAAAAAGAATAGAAATATTAGAGTCCAAAACATTCAAATCTCTAAGCATATAAATGGTATCAGCAAAAGAGGACATTCAAAACAAAGTATCAGAGATTGAAGGTCCTTCATACAACTCAGGCTAGTATTGATCCATCATCACTGACATGAGAGATGTCAGAGGACTAGTAGCAGCAGTACAACAACAATTTTGTGCATGGGGATATGCAATTTTAGTTTTGGAAACACTTTTTGTGCATGAGGACATGCAATACCTTCCTCTTGGGGGAGATTTTGGACACTATTTTTGGCACCCATTTTCACTCCATAAACCTTCAAGACATCTCCTTCATCCTTTACATTTCATCCATAAACCCTCATGTTTCATCCATAAGGCCTTGGAATTAAACAAACTAAGGTATAATTGTTGTTGCTCCTAATGAATTGAATTTTGTAGTTTTTAAAAGCATTTAAATCTAAATTTCAATAAAATTATAGAATTTGCTAACTTCCCGTAAATGCTCCAAGCTTTGGATATTTGCAGGATAGATGGGAACGATTTGAAACACCCAGAAGAATCATTGATGTCCAAGGATGGATTAATTGCTAACGGCTTCATGAAACATATTTCATATGTGTTGAGTCAATGTTGGTCAAAGCCAACCACCTGTGCTGCCACGAAGCATAAAAACAATGTAAGTTTCGATTTTGGAGAGATTTTTTCCTATTTTCCTGGATCTTGAGGATGAACTCAAGGATAATGGCAAGATGTCATTATTAGTTTAACAGGATTATAGCATTTGCAGTTTCAAACAATTAGTGTAAATATATGAACCTTTTTATGTAATGGCCATCTGGAAAATGGTGAACATCTACGTTTGAAATAAATCTCAGACTTTTGATAAGTTGCGTGTGTTGAATTTTACAAGTTGTGGGATCAAATTTAGTGTTAGGAGTTCTGTAAAATTTCCTTCGTGTGTGAGCGAAGAAGTGGAGGGCCTAATCTACCAAGCTTGCACAATCATTTCTTTCATCACTACGTATTGGTATGTTTTTTATGTTTCCTGTAATTTTCTATTAAAAACTTCAAACTACATTTTACAATCCAATCTCAGTCTATGTGATGCAAGTAGGTTTTTATTTAGTAAGCTGTGTGATGCAAGTACTTTTCATTAGTTGACAATAGAATATGTTTTTTAATTATTGTAGATTGTTCCAACTCCATGTTTCATTAGAAAATATACTCATTTGTTGAAGAAATCGAACACATTGTGAACTGACTTCTTGTAAAAGAATTCAATGTCTTCCTGCTTTCAAAAATGAAATAGCAATGTTGTAGCTTATGGTTTTGATATTTTAAAGTTTTTAGAATATTTCATATCTTAGATGTTGATGAGTTTAAGAATGCTAATGAATACACTTTCTGTAATGGAGTTTGGTATTTCTGAGCTTACAACGTTTAAATAGTTCTAGGATCATTTCCAAAGCATAGTGTGTTTTAAACTAGTATAGTTCTAAGTCCATAGATTATGGATGTGCTTCTAAGTCTTAGGATTCCAGGTTGGAAATTAAAATATAAGCTATGATTTACGATAACAGACTAGACCAATAGGGCCTTCAAGGTTGGGTCATTCTAGAAGCCACGATATAATGGGAACCCATAACCACAAGGGAGTTATGGGATGAGAAACCAACTCACTCAGTAATACCTTCTCAATAGTTTCTTTCATTTATACAGTTATTGAATTTCCATAGCTTGAGGTATCTCAACAAGGGGAGGTATATGGAGAAGGACTTTCGATGTCTGGGTTTGATTTCCCTTCAAGGAGTTGTGAAGGAAGTTTGGGCCAATCTTTCAAGATTCTTGGTGTACATAGGCTAACATACTGGACCATATTCCTAGTGGCTCCAGAGGAAGTCTTGGGTTATATATATCCCAACAAAGACCCGAAGGCATTAATCCTTCTCATGATGCTAAAATTAAAAAAAAGAGATGGGAGAATGCTTTCAACTTCTCGTATCTATGATGAGACATATGCTACTTGTTGTGGTCACATCACACTGGATGACCCTTATACTAGTTGCAACAGAGGGTCTGTTCCATGGCAAGCGAGACCATCCATAGTATTGGGGATGTTCAAAGGTTGATCGTATGGTATTATTATGGGAGAGGGGTGTGTAAGGGAGGAAGTGGAAACATTATAGTTAGGAATATTGTAACAATAAATTCCGGACAAAGTCCCTTGAAGGAGGGGATTTTGAAATTCCCTTTGGAACATGTTGCATTAGTACTAGGGGGCATTTCAGGGTTATAGTGTAGGCATCATGTTAGTTTTTCATCATATAAGCTAGCATTATGATCTTAGGATCTTTTCACTGAGAGAATAACAAGCACAGCAATAAAACATAAGCACATCACAAGAGACAAGAGACACAAAGATTTTTTATCGGGGAAACCATAAAGGAGAAAACCCCGCAACTTCCTCAGAGATAGAATCAGCACCAAAACAGTAAAAGCCCCAAAACAGTAAGATGCACTCTCGACATCGGTAGTCTTCTTCTTGTCTAGTCCCAGTGTATTTCCTTCCTCACTAATGCGCCACACTTGAGTGAGTGAGTCATGTGTGTTGCAAGTGATATAAATAGAGAGGATCACTCTCTATTTATATTCTTTCGTTCACTTGAAGTGCACTCCAACATGTCGGCCTCACTTAACAATTACTTACTAGATCCAACATCTCTAGGAGTGTCTAATAACCCTAGTGCCCCACCACTTGTGGGGACTTTGCCTCCTCTGACCAATAGGAGGGTAACACAATGGTGGGGACTATTGCCTCGACTTACAATGACTCACCTAGGGTCGACTTCACTAGGATAGTCTAATAACCCGAGGGCCCCACAACTGTGGGGACTTTAACCCTTAACCAATAGGAGGGTTACCCATAATGACTTGACATGACTTTCTCATTATAGAAACTTCTCGGAATAAATATCGGGGTATGACATGACTCAAATACATTACAATACATCACGGAATGAACGTCGGGTTACAATAGATAATAAATACAAGTGAATACATTCCGAAGTTACAATTACATCAACACTCCCTCTTAACTAGGAAGGTATTCTCTCGACACAATTTATCAACACAAGTCTTCTTCTCTGTATCATCTAAGTCATCATAAAGTCTTCATCATCTTCAAATTCATCTTTATCTTCAAGTCATCTTTATTGGTAAGTCATATTCATTTTCAAGTCATCTTCATCTGGATCTGGATCATCATCACTGAATCTAGATAATCACTCGATTTGGATCATCATCACTGGATCTGGATCACCACTCGATCTGGATCATCACTGGACATCATCACTAGATATGGATCATCACTCGATCTAGATCATCATGGAACATCATCACTGGATTTGGATCATCTCTCGATCTGGATCAACATCACCGCTGGATCATCATCACTGGATCTCGATCATCACTCGATCTAGATCATCACTGGCTATCATCACTGGATCTCAATCATCCCTGGTGCTATCTCATGATTCTTCTCGTCACAGGAAGTTCTACAGAGCCAACCCTTTTTCATGCTGGTTGTAGGCCTAGCCTCCATGTAGGTCTTCGCCCAACACTTATATCTGACCTACTCGTCAGAAAGGCACGCCCAACACTCACATCTGATCATGTAGTGAACTATAATCACATCAGAAAGGCCCAACACTTATATCTGAGTACGTGGGAACACATCCCTCAGTCACATCAGAAAGGCTCATCACTTATATCTGAGTACATGGGAACACATCCCTCAGTCACATCAGAAAGGATCCTGCACTTACATCTGAGCATGTGGGAACACATCCCTCAGTCGCTCCAGAAAGGCTCTACACTTACATCTGAGCACGTGGGAACACATCCCTCAGTCGCTCCAAAAAGTCTCCTGCACTTACATCTGAGCACGTGGGAACACATCCCTCAGTCGGTCCAGAAAGGCTCCTGCACTTACATCTGAGCACGTGGGAACACATCCCTCAGTCGCTCCAGAATGGCTCTGCACTTACATATGAGCACGTGGGAACACATCCCTTAGTCACTCTAGAATGGCTCTGCACTTACATCTGAGCACATGGGAACACATCCCTCAGTCACTCCAGAAAGGCTCCTGCACTTACATCTGAGCACATGGGAACACATCCTTCAGTCGCTCTAGAAAGGCTCTGCACTTACATTTGAGCACGTGGTAACACATCCCTCAGTCGCTCCAGAAGGCACTGCACTTACATCCATCCAGGCGGGAACACATCCTGCTCACAGTGATGGAAGGGCTTGCACTCACATCTGATCATGAGGGAACACATCCTAGCAATCATATCATAATGGCCCCCAGTCCTCGACTAAGCTACCTGGTAACTGACTAGGTGCCTCCAATCTTAGAATGGCAGTTGCACTTATATACGACCTGCTCATCGGAATGGCCAACACTCACATCTGACATGGAAGGAAGTTAATCCTTTAGCCATGACAGAATGGTTCAGCCCTTACATTTGATCAAGTGGGAACACATCCCTCTATCACATCAGAATAGCTACTCAGTCCTACACTGAGTGATCTTGGTAACTGACCAGGTGCCTCCATTCCTAGAATGGCAATTGCCCTTACATCTGTCCTACTTGACAGAATGGCCAACACTCATATTTGACATGGAAGGAACCAATCCTCTCACCATGACAGAATGGCTTAGCCCTTACATCTGACCATGGAAGGAACCAATCCTCTCACCATGTCAGAATGGCTATGGGTCTCATCACTTTCTCTTGGAGGAAACCTTGATCTGGAGAACACCAATCTTCTCCCTGAAGTACTTGAACTTTAGCTTAGCCAATGGCTTCTTCAATACATCAGCTATCTGTTCCTCCATCGCAACATACTGGAGCTTCAATGCTCCTCTCTGCACCATATCCCTGACATAATGATACTTGATCTCGATATGCTTCGACTTGTCATGGAACACTGGATTCTCTGACAACTTCATGCAACTCTGGTTGTCACAATGTATACAAGTAGCATCCAACTGGAGATCAAATATATTAGACAGTAGCTTCCGTAGCCATACTGCCTCACAACTAGTTGAACAAGATGCGACATACTCTGCTTCAGCTGTACTCAGTGCCACATAGGATTGCTTCCTGCTAAACCAAGAGATCACACCTGATCCCATATTGAAGCAACATCCTGAAGTAATCTTCCTGTCGATGGCACTGCTCGCCCAATCTGAATCAACATAACCCTCTAGGTTAATCTTTTGATTCGCATCGTACTTGAGCCCATAATCAATTGTACCCTTCAGGTACCTCAGAATATGCTTTACAGCTGTCAAGTGAACACTTCTCGGATCTGTCAAGTACTGGCTCAAGGTGTTCACAGCAAAGCAAATATCTGGTCTCGTGTTCATCAGGTATATCAAGGAACCAATCATTTGACAACACATCATAGCATCAACCGTCTCTAATGAAGCATCACTCAATAGCTTCAGGTTCGATTCCATAGGTGTGGTCATGCATTCCATCATCCTGAACCTATTCAGGATCTCTACTGCATACTTCCCTTGTCCACACCTCCATGCCTAGAAAATAGTGCATCGACACATAACAGGAGCATCACTGGTCTTCCGCCTTCAACCTTGAAGCAAAGGTTGGAATCCACTTTACTCTCAGTAAAGCATAGAGTCATCAGTAATCTGTCCATCCTGTCGTACCATGTCGATCCTCAGGATATTCTGTAGTCACTCCCTCTAAAGTGGAGCATCATACTTCCTCTGTCTTCTGTACTCTATGCACTGAAACATTCTGTACCGGAGTGACAAGTAGCTTCCTATGCTACTAATACTCTATGTGACCATCTAGTGTATAGACTTGCATCTTCAACCTTGTAGAAAAGGTTAAGATCTTCATCAATATCATCATGTATGTGTTTCCCATGGGTGTCTTCTGAACTCGTACAATTCCTTCTTTCATTTGCACACACGATTATGCATGTCATGTGACTTCACTTCTAGTGGCTGTAAATGTTTCTTCGTAGTCTATGCCTTCTTTTCGTGAGAAGCCTCGTGCTACGAATATTGCTTTGTATCCCACGATGTTTCCATCTATTGCATGACGGAACTATGAACTTCTCTTCATGTCTCGATACTGTGCCCTGACATCATTCTTCTTGAACTAGTCTTCCCTTTCTTCTTGTTGGCTAGAAGGTTCTGCATCAATGATGTCACTGCACTTGTCATATTATTCTTCATTTTGAAATGTTGTCACTTGTTCTTCAGAACAAGTCTTCATTCTTCTTTCCTTGTAGGCCATTATGTATGCGATCTTTCCTACAAGTCAAATGCATTTGTATGGTTAGAAACATTTCATAAGGAATATTTATACTGGCAAGTTCTTATGCATAAATATATGATCATGCAACTACTTTAGCCAATACAAAATTCATCCATATCTCACTGAAACTTTCTATATGCTTTCCATCTCTACCAAGACAACATTGAGATTGTGCACTAATCCAATATGTCAGCAAAGAGGTTTCATTCTAGATAAGTAGCAATGGAGAATTTGTATAGCACCATGAGCTACTTACCCATCACATGCATATTAGTAGTATACTGTCATTAATGAAAACATTCTATCATGCATAATACTTTAACTAAATATAAACAAATGCATAACAAAACAATGAAATGACAATTGAATACTCATCTTTATTTGTTTCGTGGGTAGACTACTTCTTGAGCCTTCAGCTTCATTGTCTTCATCATTCATGATAGCATCGTTTCTTATCCAAATGCTAAGGTGGATAAGAAGTTCTTCAAGAGTTGATATCTTCATATTCCTCATTGCTTGAGGGATCTTCTTTGGATGGTGAGAGCTTGATCTTCAATTGCTCCCGTCTTCTCTTCTCTTCTCATGAGTCGAGCTTCTTCTTCTTCCTAGAGTCTACTAAAAGTAATCACTTCCTTCTGGAAAACATTCCTCGCATGAATGAATCCTATGATCCTGAGAGGCCATTCAAGGTGGCCATCACCACTTCCACATTCTTCACTTCTTCTTTCACTGCTTCAAGTTGTTCTTTGATTTGAGAGACCCTTAGGACTGCATGGTCTCTTCATTCTGGATCTTCACATTCTTCAACTGGTTTCTTAAGGTCGTATTCTGATTTCTGTTCTTTCCTTCAAATAGCTTGGTCAAGGAATTAAACATCTTTGGTGTCTTTAAGGAAGACACTTGTAGTACAAGTTGATTCGTGACTGAATCAGTAATGATATTCTTGGCCTTGACCAAGTTCTTCTTGTGAAAGGCTTCTAGCCTCATCTCCCTCTGAAACTAGAACCTCTATACTCATGTAGGTGTCCAATCCATTTTCTTCAGAGAGATCAAATACTTCTATGCTTGGAAGTTGTCAACTTCACCAAGCTTATCATCAAGCTGATGTGATAGATCACTTTGAAATGAGAACCTCAAATGAAAATAGCGAAGGATTAGATCTTACCGATTTGAGGTGTCCGTCTTGGTTCCGGAGCTGGCTGATCTAGGGTTTGCCATAGAAACCCTAATTTTCAAAACTTGGAATATTTTAGATCTGATTGGATAGATAGATATATCTCTTCAAATGGAGTTGTCCAATGTACTCCTTTTCTAAAAACAATGGAGGGAAGCTCCCGGAACAGGAAGCCCTAGTTTTCCCATTTCTTCTGCAGAAATGTCTGTTGCTGTTTCTGTGATATCTCTGACATTTCTGCTCCTCTGTGTCTGAAATTTTTCACTAAGGTAACCCCGCAAGTCCCTGATCTAACACCGTAGGTTTCATTAGAATTGGTTTCACCATTTGGGATTTATGATCCTTTTCCCAAGGTGACTTGTTACAGGACTGTTCAGAACAGCAAAGTTGTACGGCATGCCACGTGTCACTGGTTCATCTTCTGAGTCTGATATTCAGACCACTGAAATTAAAGTTTGTGAAATTTCTATAACATCTTCGAGAATTCCATTTGGACATTTGTATCCAAATATATTGCAATTCTCTTTAGGTATCCTATTTAGGGATGAATTTTGGAAGAGGCTGGAACCCTAACTTGGAGGGATCATATCTCCCATAATATAGCGAATCTGACACTGAATTGTGAACACAGTGTTCTTCAGGATTTTATCTTCGGCCCTTGAAATTTTCAGCATCTGAGACTTTGCCAAGCTCAGAATATAGCGAATGTACCAAAACTTAGCAGTTTTAGTGTTTAGGGTTTTTCCTAGCTCGGGGTCAAACTAGGGTTTGACTTTCCCGGAGTTTCACCCAACCAAATTTCTTGATCCAGGTGTCTAAAATTCAGTTTTGATGAGGAGAAAAATCCTATGCTAGTCTCACTCAAAAATTCCTCTTTTGTAGAAAGCCCTAATTTCCGCACCGAAAATTGAAAATGCTCGGAATCGAATTCTGCTTCGACAGAAAGATGCGCCCTTCAATGGAGAGTCAGCCTAGCATACTTTTGCTGATGGATTGTGGAGAGAGACCCAAAAATTAAGAAGCCCTAGCTTCTGCAGCTACATAATTTCTTCTTCTCAGGTTAGCTCTGATACCATGTTAGTTTTTCAACATTAAGCTAGCATTATGATCTTAGGATCTTTTCACTGAGAGAATAACAAGCACAACAATAAAACATAAGCACATCACAAGAGACAAGAGACACAAAGAATTTTTCTCGGGGAAACCATAAAGGAGAAAACCCCACAACTTCCTCAGAGATAGAATCAACACCAAAACAGTAAAAGCCCCAAAATAGTAAGATGCACTCTTGAGAGCAGTAGTCTTCTTCTTGTCTAGTCCTAGTGTATTTCCTTCCTCACTAATGCACCACACTTGAGTGAGTGAGTGATGTGTGTTGCAAGTGATATAAATAGAGAGGCTCACTCTCTATTTATATTCTTTCATTCACTTGAAGTGCACTCCAACATGTCGGCCTCACTTAACAATTACTTACTAGAGCCGACATCTCTAGGAATGTCTAATAACCCTAGTGCCCCACCACTTGTGGGGACTTTGCCTCCTCTGACCAATAGGAGGGTAACACAATGGTGGGGACTATTGCCCCGACTTACAATGAGTCACCTAGGGTCGACTTCACTAGGATAGTCTAATAACCCAAGGGCCCCACAACTGTGGGGACTTTAACCCTTGACCAATAGGAGGGTTACCCATAATGACTTGACATGACTTTCTCATTATAGAAACTTCCCAGAATAAACATCGGGGTATGACATGACTCAAATACATTACAATACATCCCAGAATGAACATCGGGTTACAATAGATAAGAAATACAAGTGAATACATTCCAAAGTTACAATTACATCAACACATCAGACACACTTGTGATGACCACATGAGTGGGTCCTATCCCTTCACTATAACCCTAACATGCACCCTAGTACTAACACAATATGTTCCTAGAGGCCATTGCATACTCACCCCATTCAAGGACTTTGTACTTAAGTTATTGTTACAAGATTCCTAACTATAATGTTTCCACTTCCTCCCTTACACATCCTCTCCCATAATCATACCATCCAATTAACCTTCGAACATCCCCAATACTCTAGATAGTCCTTCTCACTATGGCATGGGTCCTCTGCTACAACTAGTATAAGGGTCACCCAATGTCGTGTTACCACAGCAGGCATCAGAAGTCTCATCATAGATATGAGAAGTTGCAAGAATGCTCCTTGCTCTTTTCTGACTTTTGGCATCATGAGAAGGCTCAAGGCCTTATAGTATTTCTTGCGCTATATACCCCCCGATATCTCATCTGGAGCCACTAGGAATCTGTTCCAGTATGTTAACCTACATTAACCAAGCATATCAAAAGGTTGGTCCAAACTTCCTCCACAACTCCCTGATGGGAAATCAACCCCAGGCATCAAAAGTACTCATTAGAGGAATTTTGGGGTCTAAAATGGGCCTCCTAAGGAAAATAATAAAATAATAGTTAAAATAATAAAATAATAGTTAAAATAATAAAATAA
>LPNX010377015.1:72582-118364 GCA_001517045.1 Pseudotsuga menziesii
CCTAGATTACCCATAAGAGTGCCCGCCCCAATCTCCATACCCAAAAGTCTGGCCAAGGATAACAAAGCATGGGTCCAGTTCCTTTTCTGCGTTGGAGGAGGTGGAGAGATCATAAGGAACGAAAGAAGATGGTATAAATGAATATTGCTCATTGGCACAGAATTGATGTGATGATGGCCAAAGAATAAAGAATGACAAGACTCATAAACCTATGGAGGTTTTTTATTTGATTCAAGGTAAGTTTGCTTTAGGGTGTCAAAATATTTTTGAATCCGATGACGGGATTGGTATGTGGGGTTGGTGGAATGTACAGGTAGTCAAAATATTCTTGAATTTGATGATGTAATTGGCACGTGGGGTTGGAGGAATGCATACAGTATCATCATAGTAGGTGTCCTTCCAAAGTTCTCCCAAAAGCCCTCGAAACTTTGAGGCATACGGATGAAGTGCCAAGTGGAAATTTGAAAGCAGACCATCGAACAAACGAAGGCGCCCATAAGAAATACATAAAGAGAAGCATTTTCCAATCAAACAATTAAAGCCGCCATCCATTCTAAATTATAGGTATCTGTAGACTACAATTGGACTACTCAGCTAACACCATGAAATGAATAAAATCAGATGAGCGAGTTATTTTGATGACAGAGTAAAAAATCAGATGAGCGAATTATTTTGATGACAGAGTAACCATGTTTGGGATTTTGTATTTGGTAGGTGGGAAATTATGGAGAAATGGTGGACGTGCTTTTTTTTATTTGTCAAATGTAATACATGGGCTATCCTAGAAAACCTATGGATTGCTGGTCTGTGACTGTGCTCTTCGAATGGAGGAAAGCATGTTAGCCAACCCTGGGTGTTTGATTGGGTGGAATGGAGGTCTGTTTTACAACTACTGCCGGTCATAGATTTTGATGCTATGAGGGACATGATATCCCATCTTATAGCGAAAATCCCTATTTCAATCCTATGGGTGATCATCCCAGCTTATACCGAAAGTCCTTATTTAAATCCTATGGGTGTAGTTACTGAGAATGCACGTTCTCTTCCTCAACCTTTATTAGCAATTGCAGAACTTATATTGAATATATTCCTACAATACAAATGGATTAGCCATTCACTGATCATAGATGGTATAGTGAATATCATGGGCATTATCTGGACTTTTCCTTTCCAAATGCCACATGCTCTGTATATTATTGGTAGACAGGAATTGGTGAATTACACTCTTCAATTAGTGAATTGCACTCAACCAGTTACATTAATGGATAGTCAACTATTAGTGAGTTACATTAACCAGCAGACAACAATTAGTGAATTATATTCAATTCCCGAAATAGTTAATTACATTCAATTGGTGAAAATTTTGTCCTGTGATTTACAATCACAATCCTATGAAGTAATTTTTGCAAGCAATTGATTGAAGCCTCTTTTGAAATGGGCCAAAATTTCAATTTAACCATGTTCCCTTGATAATAAAAAAAAGAAAAAACTACTAACCTTGAATAAAAAGAAAATAATAACCATTTATTTAAGAATAGACAAAGACACATAGATGTAGTGGGCTTATGCGGTTGTTCTCTTGGACTTTGTCCTTCAGATCGTAGGCCCATTGATCGTGGGCGTTTTCCTTGAACCTGTCCAAACAGGAACGACATCAGATTCGTGGAGACAAAGTATACTCAGCTGCAATCACAATCCTATGAAGTAATTTTTGCAATATGTCTGCAATTGATTGAAGTGTATTTTGAAATGACCCGGAATTGCAATTTAACCATATTCTCTTAATAAAAAACAAGAAAAACCTTGTAATGTTGAATAAAAGGAAAATAATAACCATTTATTTAAGAATAGACATAATGTTGAATAAAAGGAAAATAATAACCATTTATTTAAGAATAGACATAGGCACATACCTGGGCTATGGAGTTGTTCTCTTTGGAATTTGTCTGATAAATCGTAGGGCCACTGGTCTTGGGCTTTTTCCTTGAACCTGCCAGAACAAGAACAACATCAAATTCGTAGATACAGAGTATACTCCGTTGCTGATTAATAAAAATGGAAAAACATCTATTAAAAATGTATACCTGTAATAACTGTGGAGGCCTACCTATAATAACTGTGGAGGCCCCGGCGCTCAGCGGTAGTTTCTGTAAGCTCTTGCATATTTGGGCTAGGTACTGCAAACTCAACCCTAGCGGTGTCCATCCTCCCAACAGCAACGGCTTCCATCCTTCATTATCTATTCCATTCTTTTCAGCTTCTATTGAATCTCTTTCAAAATCACACACATCCAGCCTCCGTGGTTTTATGGAATCAAATTCAATATCAAAGAAATGTGGCCTCTTTAGCATAAGCTGCAACACACATACACATACACACAACTCACAGTACAGAACAGAGACACACAGAAAACAGCGAAACCGATACACAAACACAGATACAGTTACAAAAAGACACAAATACTACACAGGAAGCGCTTCCATTATACAAAACAGATGGAATCTGCAAATGACAAAGGAGGAGCGCGTGAGCGAACAAATTCAGACAGACTTGTAGTAGCGGATCCATGTAAATATCGCCTGCCGCTTCCCATCTGAACAAAAATTGAATCCATGCTACTGCTACCAGCCCTCTTCCCCGCCTGTTTGTCATCGCAGCATGCTCTCAAAGCCTCTAGACTTCGGCTCATTGTGAAAGAAATCCCACTATTGAAGTTTCCCGCCTTACTCATCTCAACAAAAATCGAATCCATAAGTGATATTTTCTTAAATCCCACTATTGAAGTTTCCTGCTTTTTATGATCTTTTATATAATTTATTTTATGTGAAGTGGGATATATATTAATTTGAAGGTTTTAAGTCTTATCTAAGGTATGTTCATGAAAGATTTTTAGACTAAGTCTCTCTAATGTGAAAGTATAAAATAATATATTATGATAAAGGTTTATCAGGTATATTACTTATTAATGTTATTTTATTATCTTGGTATCTATGAAAGATAGCACCATGTATATTTAAAGGTAAAGAACATATGAATTATAAACTTGCATTTCTAGAATTTGTCATAAATATGCCAATATTCCCTCCAATCTCTTTTTCACTTCACTTCATGCTTGTGAATGGTTATTTACTGTAGATAACTTTGTTTTTTAGTGTATGGGTGTTCCTGGTTGTATTGATATTTATTGTTGTTGAGTAGTAGCAGTTTTTTTATGCAGGTTGTGTACACGTGTATTTATAGAGGTAAGTTATTGTTTGTTTTTTTGGTTAAATGGTCTACTTTAAATAAGCTTAAGAGCCACATTGGATGGGATGGGTCCTAAAGAAAATATACCTATTTTCTCTCATGCCTGGTGCGAAGGCTCTTTGGAGAATGTTCACGATTAACGGTTTATAGTTTGTGGGATAAACTAATGAAAAATAAATATATGCAAGGAACTTCGGTTGGTTATTGGATTCAATCTAATCCTTCCTTAAAAGGTGGTTTCATTAACTATAAATGCATGATCAAGTCTTTCCTACTCTTAGAAAATTGGATTGCTTGGAGAATCGACAATGAGAATCTTGTTCGGATTGGGATTTATCTTGTAGGTAGGTTGTGAAGGTAACTTCAAGCTAACCAAAGATTTATCGAGATTCCTAAGACACTAGGGGTCTTTCAATCTCAACGACGTAGCCATTATGGGGTTGATCGCATGAGATATATTTGAATATTCCTATCAACATGGTTATTGAATAGAATGATTATATCCACCAACTAGCACACAATGTTGTTCATATCACAATGTGGACCAAAAATTATGATATGGGTCAACTTACTTCCAAACCTCAATATGTTGTGATCTTTCCTATGCTTCAAGAATAAGACCAGCATTAGTAGTGGCGAATTGTATGGGATTTTAAAAGCCCCTTGAAGATTAATATTTTTGTTTGGTTAATGTTATCAAATAAAATATTAACATGGGATGATGGAGTGAAGTGGAATTGGCATGGTTCCAAACAATTCATTTTGTGTAATATGAATGAGGAAACAATTTATCATTTGTCTATTGAGTGTTACTTCTCAAAGCAGGTCTTCCAGGCTATCACTGGAAATCTAAAATGAATTATTTGGTGGACTCATGCATCCTTTGAACAATGTTTCATGCACTGGCTTTCCACTAATCCATATCTATCTTATATTACGCTTCATTATTTTGTCCTTTGGGGTGTAAGAAACAAAGGTCTATTTGAATACAAAGTTATGAATGTGCCCATATTGGTAGAAAGAGCCAGACTCTTATTCAAAGAACGTGGTATCAATATCAAGCAGTTAGGTGCTAGGGTGTTGAAAGTGCCTAATACAAATAAATATGGAGTGTGGGGGTTCTTTTGTGGGGAATTTAAGGGTAACTTGAGCTCTTATGGTGCAAATGCAATCCTTTGTATCAATCAATAGAGCTTTATCAAACCCAAAATTGAAGTAGGAATAGGAACACACTTTTTTGTTGAAGTTATGATGGCAATGATGATGAATATGATGGCAACGATGATGGTGATGATGATGGCAATGATAACTAAGGGTATCTCTTGCTAAAGGTATGTTTTAATGTGTTCAAATTTATGGAGATTCCAAACTGCTTATCGATTGATGTAGTAATCAACATGATATATCCAATATTTTTTGGCTCCCCTCCTTGACAGGATTAAGGCTGCAAAACCTGCTTTCCATAATATTACTCTTTCCCATGTTTTGAGAGAATTAAAAAAAAGGTGAACTCCCTATCCAAGGAATCCATCATTATGAAATATTGTATTTTGATCACTCAAGAATACATAGATAGCAATATTCTTCCAACTTCATCACATTTCATTATATGATATTTTGTTTGGATAGTTTTATTTATTTTGAAGTTTTGATTGTAAGGACTCATTTCCCATGGGGGGGACTGTTTCGTTATCTATTGGACTCAACTGGATGCATACCATAATGATGTAATGACCTATTTAGTTATTGGTCTCTTGTCATTAAACAAAAATGGAAATACCTTTAAGGTTCGTCAATGTATATTTTGATTTCCACTTGAAAAATCAAATATATTTTTTTGTCGTGTAAAAAAAGAATAAATTTGTCCACAAAATGAAACTTGTCTAAATCAATCTTTGATTTATTGCAATTCACTACCATCATTTTATAATAATGATATTAATATAATGTTAAGGCCACAACCAATCCCACAAATATGTACATGCCATACACCCCTCCACATTTAAACCTATAATCTTTTAAAAGGAAACATGGAGAGGAAAACCGTCGCTTAAGCGACACTTAGGAGGAAAACCGTCGCTTAAGCGACACTTAGGAGGATAGAAATTTTAGTGCCGTCGCTTAAGCGACGCTTATGCCCATTATTTCAAAAAAAATTTAATCTTTTTGATTTTTGGCACGGTTAAAATAAAAAATCCACGCGCCGTCGGAAAAAACCGTCGGATTTTGGATCAAAATTTAGTAGTGTGTAAGTGTTGGGAGCCTATGGCATAAAACTTGAAGCTTAACCACTACTGCAGGAAATTAGTTCTATTCACAGAAGAGAAATTTTTGAGTGATCCTAGCATAGGATTTCTCTCATCCTCAAAATCGAAATATAGAGACCAAGATCAAAATTTTTGGTTGGGTAAAACTTCGAAAAGTCAAACCCTAATTTGACCTCGGACCAGAAAACCCTAAAAGACTAAAACTAGTCATTTTTGGTGAATTATCTATATCTTGAGATTGGAGAAGGATTAGGAGCCAAAACGTTTATAGGACAAATATAAATCCCTGATGTACTCTGTGTAAACTTTTCAGCCTCAGATGCGTAGTATTCTAGGAGATATGATTCCTCCAAGTTAGGGTTCCAACCTCTCCCAGGATTCATCCCTAAACATGACACCTAGCGACAATTGATATATCTCGGGATATGAAGTCCCAAATGAAATTTCTCAAGATTTTCTAGACAGGGCATAGACTTTACTTTCTGTGGTAAAAGTTTCAGAACCCGAAGGTGAAATAGTGACACGTGGAAGTCTGTACAAGTTTGCTATGCTGAACAGTCCTGAAATAAGTCACCTTGGAAAAAATCTCATAAGTCCCAATTGGTTAAGCCAATTCTTCTCAAAACTAAGGTGTTGGAAATATGACAGAGGAGGATACCTTAGTGTGAAGTTTTAGACACAGAGGAGTAGTAAGTTTGGATACATTGCAGAAACAATATCGGTGAATTATGTAGAAGAAATTAAAGAAAACTAGGGCATCATAGGTTTTGTAGTTCTGATCATAGTTTTGGGAAAATGAGTATGCTGCTCAGATCAACTTCAGGAGGCACATATTTCTATCCAATCAGATCTGAAAGATTCCAAGTTTTGAAAATTATGGTTTCTCTGACAAACCCTAGAGTAGATCCGAAACCAAGATGGACACCTCAAATCGGTAAGATCTATTCTTTTACTATTTACATTTGAGGTTCTCATTTCAAAATGACCTATCACATCAGCTTGATGAAAATCTTGGTGAAACTGAAAACTTCCGAGCATGGAAGTATAGGATTTCACTATTTCTTGAAGAAAATGAATTGGACACCTGCATAAGTGGAGAGGTTCCAGTTCAAGAGGGAGATGAGACTAAGGCCTTACACAAGAAGAACTTGGTCAAGGCCAAGAGGATCATTGTTGATTCTATCAAGGATAAACTTATAACATATGTGTATTCCCTAAAGACACCTAAAGAGATGTTTGATTCCTTTACCAAGCTATTTGAAGGGAAGAATATAAATCAGAAGATGACTTCGAGAAACTAGTTGAAGAATGTAAAGATCCAGAATGCAGAGACCATACAGTGATACTTTACAAGGGTCTCTCAAATCAAAGAACAACTTGAAGTAGTAGAAGAAGAAGAAGAATAAGAAGAAGAAGAAGAATATATTGTTATAACCACCTTGAATGGCCTCCCAATATCATGGGATTCATTCATTTGAGGAATGTGTTCTAGAAGGAAGTGATTTCTTTCAACAGACTCTGGGAAGAGTGTACACAAGAAGAAGCTCGACTCATAATAAGAGAAGAGAATATGGGAGCAAATGAAGATCAAGCTCTCATGATTCAAAGAAGATCCCTCAAGAGAAGAGGAATATGAAGGACTCGATACTTGAAGAACCTCTTATCCATCTTAGCATTTGGATAAGAAATGATGAATGAAGAAGAAGATGAAGCTGAAGGCTCAAGAAGGAGTCTCCCCATGAAACGAATAAAGATAAGTATTCATTTTCATTATTTGGTTATGCATTTGTTTATATTCAGTTGATGTGTTATGAATGCTAAATGTTTGCATTAATGACATTATACTACTAACATACATGTGATGGGTAAGTAGCTCATGGTGCTATAAAACTCTCCATTGCTACCTATATAGAATGAAACCTCTTTGCTGACATATTGGATTAGTGCACAATATCAATGATGTCATGGTAGAGATGGAAGGCATCTAGAAAGTTTCTGTGAGATATGGATGAATGTTGTATTGGATAAAATAGTTGAATGATTATATCATTATGCATAAGAATTTTCCATTATGAATATGCCCTATGAAATGTTTCTAACCATACGACTGGTGCATTTGACTTGTAGGAAAGATCGCGTACAATCGCCTACAAGAAAAGAAGGACGAGACTTGTTCCAAAGAATAAGTGACGAAAGTTCAAGAAATAATCCAAGATGAAGAATAATATGATGATACTTTCATAGAAAGAAGAGGTATCAGACACATTGTAGTTATGTGACACTATTGAGTGACATCATTGATGCAGAACCTTCCAGCTATGAAGAAATAGCGAAGAAGAAAGGGAAGGAGTGCACCAGTTCAAGAAGAATGATGTCTAGGATGCAGTGTCGAGACCTGAAGGGAAGTCTGTAGTATATTTCATATGGATCTACAAGATCCAACATGAAATAGATGGCAACATCATGGGATGCAAGGCAAGATTTGTAGCACAAGGCTTCTCACAAAAAGAAGGCATAGACTACGAAGAGACATTTGCAGCTACTGGGAGGTGAGACACATGACATGTAGACTCATGTGTGCAAATTAAAGAAGGCCTTGTATGAGCTCAAAAGGAACCCATGGGATAACACATACATGAGGAACTTGAAGATCACCTAGAGTGATGAAGATATTAACCTTTGCTACAAGGTTAAAGATGAAATCCTATAGAGGATGACAAGCTCACAGATGGGTGTGAGAACTTTTGAAAAGGTTCAGGATCTTGGTATCTAGTGACCCTAGATGTATACATAGAATATTAGTAGTAGAGGAAGCTACTTGTCACTCCAGTACAGAATATTTCAATACATAGAGTATGAAATACAGAGGGAGAATGATGCTTCACTTCATAGGGAGTGATTGCAGAAGATCACAGATTACTGATGGCTCTAGGATTTACTGAGATTAAAGCAGATTCCAACCTTTAATTCAAGGTTGAATATGGAAGACCAATGATGCTCTTGTTATATGACCTGTTCCTGACAGGAAAAGAGGAACTCATTAGTGATGCAAGAAGGAAACTTGCTGTCGAGTTTGAGATAAATACTTGGGTATGATGCACTACTTTCTAGGCATGGAGGTGTGGCTTAATGCATATAAAATCTCCCTAGGACAAGGGAAGTATGTAGTAGAGATCCCAAAGAGGTTCGAGATGATGGACTGCAAGGCCATGACCACACCCATGGCATTGAACCTGGATCTATTGAGTGATGGTTCATCAGAGTCGGTTGATGCTACGATGTATCGTCAGATGATTGGGTCCTTGATGTACTTGATGAATACGAGACAAGATATTTGATTTTTTATGAACACATTGAGCTAGTTCCTAGTGGATCCAAGACATGTTCACCTGATTGTTGCAAAGCATATTCTGAGGTACCTGAAGGGTACAGTTGACTATGGGCTCAAGTATGAGGTGAATTAGAAGATTAACCTGGAGGGTTATGTGGATTCAGATTGGGTAGGAAGTGTCATTGATAGGAAGAGCACTTCGGGGTGCTACTTCAGTATGGGATCAGGTGTGATCTCTTGGTTTAGAAGGAAGCAGTCCTATGTGGCACTGAATCCATCATCTGATTATTGGTCATTGATGTATACTGTTAACAGACGCGAGATCACCCACCGATAATGAAAATGGGAATCAAGGTACTAGAGTGCAATATAACAAGTGCGAATAAATGTGTTGAGGTTGAACACTTGGAAGAATCCATCGATTAGAGGACATTAATGTAGTCCCAAAACTGTTGATGGTGAGAGAACCTACCACTAATGATTGTAAGTCTCAAGGCACTCAAATGACCCTTGACTCCTATCCCATAATAAATGATCTAAAGTCAATGGGATGGAATTCGTTGGAAGGAGGGCATTAAGGCATCCACCATCAACCAACACGAGGTACTCAGCAATGCTGTATAATGTGGAAGGACTCGAAAAAGATGTTCATGAATCAGTAATAGTACCAGGAATGACTGACATGCAAATTCAAGACAACTGAGGAATGGTCGACTCAGGCTTCAACTTCCTTCGAACAAGAGAATACAGGTGAATGGTGACTGAATGTAGGTAGCATAGACTTGATATACAAAACTGGGACATCTCTGCGACACATGAGGCATCGACAGAGGCTCCATAGGGACTGGAAGCTTAACCTGTCGGTGGAGATAAACTCAGAGATACAAGTAAAACCCCTAATGTCAAAATAATAACCTAACCAATGGATGTGATATACAGTGCTTTGTTCAAAGGCAACACGACTCGACTGCTGCCAAAGATAACATCTTTTCCTATCCGACTTTTTGGTTTTTTGATTTTTTTTGGACTTTTTTCAGATATTTTGAAAATCTTGAAAAAGAATAAAAGTGCTTTATAGTTACAAATCTAGGAGGAGATGAGTGTCAAATGGAAAACAAACTAGTTCCAAGCAGTGGAACATACCTATTCTCAATGCAAGGAAACCTCGGGGGAAAGTCCCCTCCCGGTAAAAATGGGGAATCAAGCTGCAAAAGATATATAAAATGGCTCTGCTTGGCTAGACATGAGACAAACTCGGGCTATATGGCTGATAATCAAAGTCACGGAAGCCGGTATAAGGCTCAAAATGGCAAGCAAAACTCATGATAATGCAATTACAACTTGACATATACAAGGGAATCCAGGGGAAAAAGGCCAGCATAAAGGTAAAGAGGAGTATGAAGCTCTTTCTCAAAGTCATGGTGGTACTATACAAAGGACTCCCACACCCTAAAGGAGAACTGTCGGTATGGGAACCAAATGAAAAACAGGATCTCACTAGGGTACCCATGTATGGTAAAGCTCTACCATTCACAACATGTCACTTCTAAAAGCACCAAGAAGGTTCTGTGACAAGATGGAATGGGTTTGTACCTAAGGTTAAAATGAAATGGTCATAAGGTTATGCAAAATGCAGACGGATATGAAACCTAACCTATATGCCAGTTTAGACATAATACATGCAGTAGGCACGAACAGATCAAAGCCATGGTCAAACCGCACTCAAAATGGACTCCTACATCATCAAATTAGTTCAAATGATCCAAAATTGTCAAAAACTATAGAAAGTGGGTAAAAATTTCAAATTTTTTCTATAAATAGTAAAAAATTAAAAAATTGTCATATCATTTGAAATATTTACCCAACATAGTATATTTGAGCTCAGAACTTCAGAAGCGAATTCCAAGAGCATCGTCCAGCGGAATATCTCCCCGTTTGATCGAGGTAGATTCTCATGCCCTCCTCTTTCAATTTCATGCAATTTTTTTGAATTTGCATGGTCCATTTTATTTTTTAAGCCATCCATACTTGTGCGTTTTGGCCCACGTGGAAATCAGGCTTTTTTTTTTCGCGTATAGGGCTTGCCATACGTGGAAAAAGAACCAAAACCCACATACATACGCGGATGTTTTGAGAACAATTGTGTATAGGGCTACAAACAAGGTTTTCAAAGGCAAAAATTGATCAAAACTTTGGTTTTTTGTGTAGGATGGTGTTAGAGTGGAGGGAAAGAGAGCATGGTGATGTGGAGGAGGCTGTGCAAGGTGATATTATGGCCCAACAAGCATTACGGGCATGTTGTTTATACAAGTTTTGGTGTCTTGGCATCCTGAGGTCCAAACCAAGACTACTCCAGCTGCTGGTGGACTACTGAGATCCATAATCTGAGACATTTCAGATTGACAGGATGTCGCTCAGCATTGAGGTTGAGGACATATAATTTATCACTGGTCCGTCCCGACGAGGAGAGATGGTGAACCTTCGATCTCGTGGGCCAGGAGGCGGGGTGACTATTGATGAGTACATAGCTGTGTACTGCTTTCCGGAGATGAAAAAGGTTGGGAGTCAAATCTTGACAAACTCTATCTAGATTCTGGGACTGAAGGCCATACTTTTGGCATTAGGCAGGATTGTCGGGTTAGCTTCACTCCACCAGGCCTCGCGGCCAATGATATTCTATGCGGTGGAGTGTATGCGACCTACAATGTATGATTGGAGTACGACGTTGTTGAGCAACATGAAAAAACAGCTCAGTGACTGCAAGATGGGCAGGGTGTGAAACTTTGGGTTCAGCAACATACTGAGCATGTTCTTCTTTGAGTGGGTGCTAGGGCTAAGCCCTAGGGTGGACATTGTTCCACATGGAGTTCGGGATCCAGCCCAGCGACGTTGGGAAAATGTCATGCGCAGACTGGGTGGAGGTAGGGTGGCTAACCCCTACCCAGCAGACTTCTTTCCATGGTGGTGGAGACAGATCTTTGCCATAGATGACTACCCCTATGCAGGGATGGACTTCCGTGGAGATCCGAATATGCCGTTACCACCAGGAGCAAATTATGGCGACATAGGTAAAGAATCCCAAATCCAACTTTTAAGTTTTGAATTATTTAAATTTTTTTATGTTTTTTGATGTATTGACTCAAAAGACATATTTTTGGTGTGACAACACTTAGTGACAATCTATCATGTATATGCAGATGTAGGACCACGATGGCCAGAAGGCTTCCCTCATCATCGAAGGAGGGGAAGAGGAGATGGTATCATGGGTGTAGATGCGGAGCGAACTCTCCAAAGCATCCACACGAACTTCGTTCGCTTGGCACACAGGGTACCCATGGCGCAAGTTGAGGTCTTTCCTGAGGCCATGCAGCATCAGGTGGTTGGTGTACCATGAGCATGGGTTCAACTCTTTTGACGGCTAGCTAGAGCCGTAGTGCTATATCATGATTAGAACCCCCCTCCTCCTCAGGCTTAGAGACTTGAGTGTATTCATTTTTGTATAACCGTGTATTATATGTTGGTGGCTTGAAATCCACAATTTTGTATATGACACTTATGTATGATGACGTCACTTTTTTGGATATTAATGAAATTTTCTTTTATGATGATCGATTTTATTTATATTTACATGTGTGTAAAATGTATGTTTGTGATATGCTTATGGTCTATGAAACAAATGCCAATCTAACACATAGTTAGCATATGAGTCAGCAACTTGATTAAAAAATCTTGGAACATGAATGTATGTTATATTCTCAAATTGTCATTCTAACAATCTCATATGTAAGAATCTTCATAATAATGTCAGATCCCTAATACAATACAATCCATTAAGCAACCACTAACTGTGAATCAAGACGTACCTCAAGAGAATGAACACCATGTGAAATGGCATCACACAATAAATCAATGACAACATTATATTAAGCAACATTGTTCGAAGAAGTCCATAAACATAAGCCTCTTGAAGACAATACTTGACCCGTAGGAGCATAAATCACCCAAGCAACCGAAACTGAGTTTTGAGTGTGGCAGCTAGCACCATCAGCGAATCCTATGTAAAAGGAAGACTTCATTGACATCTTCCATAAGAAACAAAGGTTAATCAACAAACCTGATCACCATAAGAAAACCTAACTATGCAATGCAAAACTGTACAATAATATACAACAATCAGCCCTAGCTGAAGATCGTGCATAGTATTTTTTGAGATAGAGCCCATTTCTAGGCTTCGCCAAGGCTGTCCCTTCATAATCAACCATCTCATAAGCACCTTTATCTAAGACTTGTTTAACCACGTAAGGACCATGCCACATGGGATTAAATTTCCCTGTCCCCAAGGGTTCCTTAGCTTGATCCCACAAAAGGACAAAATCACCTTCATTAAACATCCTTGGACAGACAGACTTATCATACTAGACCTTGACACGATGCTTGTTAACATCCAGAGCCACCAAGGCATCTTGGCGCTGCTCATCAAGCTACTCTAAGTGGACCAAACGCTCTTCCAATGCGGAAGTGTCCGGTAAAAGCTCTATCGCTAGCTTCAGAGAAGGGATTTTGCATTCAACCGGTAAAACTAACTCCACCCCATGTACAAGCTGATATGGAGAGAAACCGGTGGCAATATTAACCACGGTTCTACAAGACCACAAAGCAGGATACAACATAATATGCCAATTGGTCTTGCTTCATGTGATGGTTCATTGAAGAATAGACTTAAGTGATTTATTCACTGCTTCAACTTGTCCATTCACCTGAGGGTAATAAGAAGATGAATGTTCTTGCTTATACACTAACTTGGAAGCCAACTCTTCCATGATTTTATTCTAAAAGTGCCTACCATGGTCAGTGACTAGCTCTTTCAGAATGCCAAACTGAGTGATAATCTAGTTGAACATGAAATGCGCAGCTGTCTCATGTCGGATTTAATTGTGGACATAGACCCTGCCCATTTTTTTAAGTAATCAACAACCACAATAATGTGATGATGCCCCCTAGTCGAAGCTTGGTTGCAATCCATAAAGTCAAGCCCCCACTAGGTGAAGGGACTGACGGTGACAATAGGATGTAATGGGGTTGGATGCAAGCGCATATTGCATGCAAACACCTGGCAAGGGTGGCACTTCTTGACCGCATTAATGCAATATTTGAAGATAGACGACCAAAAATATCTTGCTCTCAAGATTTTTTGGGCTATAGAAAGCCTAGATAAATGAACACCACACGCCCCTCTATGGAAATCATTCAGCACAACCTCAGCCTCATCATGGGTTAAACAACGACGCAAAATGGAATCTACCCCACAGTGGTACAAAGTGTTATCCACTATAAGGTAGTTCTTAGCTACATGATGTAATCATCATCGCTCATCCCATGACAGGTAAGTAGGGACCTTCAATGTTTGCAAATATACAATGATATCCCTGTACCATGGGTCCAAAGTTGAGATAAGGAAAATATGCTCATCGACAAATGTATCCTCATAAACTTCCTCCTCCTCCAAACTTGGAAAATTGGATATAAGCTCTGTAAAGATCAATGATTTCTTCAATTTTGCTGAAACAAACTTGAGATCAAACTCTTGCAAAATGACAATCCATTTATTGTATTTTCCCCCAACCATCCTTCTAGTGAGGACGAACTGAAATGGATTGATATGAGCTACGACCAAGGTTTGGTGAAGGAGAATGTAATGTCTCAAACACTGAACCGCATGAATGGTAGCCACGGCTAGCTTCTCCACATGGAAATAGCGAATTTCTGCATCTATAAGGTTTCAGCTTAAATAATATATGACATGCTCATGGAGCTCCTCATCCTCCTGAACCAAAACCATACCAACCGTCTCCATGAACGCGACCACATAAATTAAGAAATCACGGCTATATTCGGGTGGACTAAGCATGGGGTCCATTACTAAGGCTCGCTTAAGAGCATCAAAGGACTCCTGGGCTCACTCATCCCAGTAAAAAGGAGTGTCCTTCTTCAAAAGACGCATAAAGCCTATAGTCAAATTGGAAAAATTAACCACGAATCTTCGCAATAAGTTTGCCATGCCTTGCAAACATGGAAGATGTTTAATATTACGCAGGGGAGACAATTGAAGTATTGCCTCAACCATTAAGGGATTGACTCTTATACCCTCCTTGGATACGATGAATCCTAGCAAGCGACCAACAGTCACGCAAAAGATGCACTTATGAGGATTTAAACGAAGCTAGTAATGATGGCATCTTTCGAATACTAATCTCAAATGATATGGATGACGCACTCTCAAACGAGAGTGAGTAGCAAGATCATCCAAATATACTTCGATAATTGTTTTGAGATCGTGAAAAATTAAGGTCATGGTCCGCTGAAACGTAGCTCCAGTGTTTTTAAGGCCGAAAGGCATCTTCCGATATGCACAAGTACCCCAAGGACAAATGAATGCAGTCTTATGTTGATCCTCGAGCTTAATCTGAATCTGATTATATCCAGAAAAATCATCCATAAAGGAAAATACTTCACTCCTGGCACACTCATCCAAAATTTGATCAATAAATGGTGTGGGGAAATTATCCTTAGGACATGCACGATTTAGTTCATGGAAATCAATGCATATACGGATCGCTCCCTATTTCTTATCCACCGGAACGGGATTTGAAACACACTCCGTCAAGGGAATGGGATAGATAAAACCAGCTTTCAATAGTTTCTTTATCTCATCCTTAATGGCGGGTGCTTTTCTAGGATTCACATCATGCAAATGTTGTCGAACCGGCTTCACATTAGGATAGGTTTTGATCTCATGTTAGACAATATGAGGGTCATACTTGGCATCTCATCATCTGACCAAGAAAATATGTCACAAAACTCTTTAAACAGCTCGATATACTCCTTGATCTCATAAGAGGAACAATTTTCCCCAGTGTAAACATTCTCAACCTTTCCAGGATCATGAGAAATATTGATAGGAATAGTTGGTGATACATTAGCCATGTTTCCATCAACCATCCGACCAGGATAGATTAATGGAACCATGGGGCTACCAATCTTATCGCTAAGAATATCCCTAAAGTCATCACACTCCATACGATCAAGATTAGGAAGAAAATATGATCGATGATGCAATTCCTCCCAAGGTTGCTCAACTCTTGACATGGCCTCAAGGATAGCTTCATCTGATGGAAAAACATCATCGAGGCAATAATGTGAGTGAGATGACTCTACTTCCCATGCCGACAGCACATACAGGTCCTCCTCCTCTGTCCGTGAAGAGGAAGGACTAGGCTCTGTAACCTGATCAAGATTTGCTTGATAAGCCACCATCGTTGTAGGAAATGACACATCAGTCGCAGTGGAAACCCTCGAAGTAGTTAATGAAGGAAGAATCCAAGGATATTCCATATGGGTAGTGCGAAAAGATACCAAATTCAATGAGGATGAAGCCCCACCAAAACTAGACCCAATCATAAAAATGGGCGCAGGACAATTAAATGTTCCCATAAGAGAAGGATACACACCTAAGCCCATACTCCTAGTTTTCGGCCGAGAATGATTGATAATCGGGATAGAAGCTCCCAATGATGCATTGACAGTTAGATTTTGGAATGACGTTTGATCGATTGTAACAATCTTCCCATTAAACAAAAAGCATATCACTCAAAAGAGAGAATAATTTACGGCTTGCATACTATACATCCAATTTCGACAAACAAAATATTGTAGTCAAGGGGCACATCAACCACCTCGACCTCGATCTCGACGGTCTTCCATCCCAATTGGACCTTTAAGGAAGGAAGAATTCTGTGTAGCTGAAATGATCTACCATCGAAAGCTATCAACATAGTATCATATTGAGACAAATTGGGAGAACCTAAGCCCTTCCAATAAGACAAAGACATCACGGAAGCGGCATCACCTTCATCAATGACAATGCGCTTGATGGTGTTGTTAAGACACTCTACATGAATCAAAAGAGACACGTAGTAAGGAAAGCGAGGTTGTGCTCCCATGGTTTCAAATTTGATCATAGTGTAAGAGTTATCATCACTGACCCCAAGAGCAGAAAACAAAGCTGTCCTCTGTGGAGGACAACTCTGAAGCACTTCTGACACAAACATCGCACAAGAAGTCTGGCCCAAATCCTCGACAACTGAATAGTTATGAGCGGCTCGAGCATTAGGATTGTGCTCCGAACATTTTAAGAATCCCTTAGGAATGCGAGGTGGAGCTTCAAGTTTATCCATAGGCTTTTCAATTTGCAAAGGGCTCTCAAGTGGGGAAGGTTCTTTCCCAAGGTCTGGTTGTGATGAACCATAGTCTTTCGTATGAGTCACAACCTTAGTAGCACTCATCATGTTGATGCATCCATGACCACTAGTGGCCTTCGACGGGTTTTGATTTCCACTCGATGCACAACCAGGGTCAATGGTCCTCGAGTTCATATTTTGATTGTTGGGTAAAGGATTAGTTAAAACAGCTGGGCCTTGTGCTATGAACCTCGAGGCATCTTCCATATGAGGGCACAAGTGAGTGAGATGGTCCTTCTTACACAATTTTCAAGGAAACTTCATCTTACGTTTAGACTGCTTGTCCCCCATAGCATTAGTGTTCTTATCATTATTATTAGCATTTTTCGTTCTTGTTCCCACACCCTTACGATTATTTTTTCCTTTTTTCTTATTCCTTCCAGGCTGCTGGTTTCCTTTCGGGTTCGACGTTTGAACGGAAAGTACATTCACCGATTGGGTAGGTTGAGACGAAGCCGTAGCTTCTTCCAATGCAGACTGGTTAATTGATAATTGGCTCACTTGTTTCACAATCGAGTCCACAGGTTTGGTACTAGTACAACCCACAATACCATCGACATGTGGCCCAGGCTTGACCTTGGGGTCAAAATTGGACCTAGGAGCATTGGGTATAATCTCATACAAAAGTCCGGATTGAGCATAGATCAAATCCAACTCTTGTGCCCTAAAAATAGCATGTTCCTCATTTTGAACTCCATATGTCGAAACATCCTTCGTTATGTAAGGTAATAAAGATTTGAGGAACCACTCAAGAAGAAACTATGGTGGTATAAAAGCTTTGATTAACCATTTTCATCTATGACACTCTTGAATATGATATGAAATGTGTGTGGCTTTATCTTGCCGGAAGGTCGACAAGAGTTCAGTACCGACGTCATAACGTACGGGTAGCTGGAAATGATTAAGGAAAGTCAGTGAAAGATTATCAAATGTAGCATAAGCCCCCCCCCCCCACTAAATCTATATACCATTTCGCTGTAGGACCCGTTAGGGTGTGTTGAAATAGCCTCAAATGAATGGAATCGTCATGTAAGGAATTAGAAGAGAACCAAAGGTGGAAAGTGGTGACATGCTCACCAGGATATTCACCAGCCTTACCTTCGAACTTAGGAATTTCCGAAGGAAGCTTTTCAGGGATAGCCAACCATTCCGGGTTATGAGACACAAGATCGTTCATCAATCTCGACAAATCAGGCAAGTTCAAAGTAACAAGGAAAGGGAGCTTAAGTTGATCCGGTCGATTCCATGTTCCTTGGTAGTTTTAATTCGTGTAAGTTTGATTGCTATAAATACCATGGCCTTGGCCATAATAACCTCCTCCCATTTGACCCATGTAGGGTTGCATGGAAGCATTATGATGTGGGTGCCTTGATTATGAGGCGCTACAAAGCCATAATTGGAAGAATAAGCGGGTTGTTGATAACCATACCCATACAGTTGATAGTTTTGTCCATAGTGTGGTCCATATGAATCTCCATGAGAAGCTCCATAAGGTGTTCCATGGGATGTACCATGCGAATGTCCATAGTTAAGGGTATGGGAAGCTCCGGAAGCTGGAACATGAGACGATCCAAAAACATGTACATGACCTGCTGACACAACAGGAGGTACTTGAATCTGAGATACTACCATGCGAGCAGTTGCAGAATGAACATGGCTAGTTGCAACATTCCAGCCTAAACGCCCACGTGAACCAGGGGGAGGATGAGTCGTTAAAAACACATTTGAAGGAACGGTTTTGAAGACGAAGGGACATGTGAAAGAATGTAAGTGGTGTTCCTAATGTTCACTCATCTCGGTTCTGGTATCCGCATAGGATTACTAACACTAGGTCTAGGATGAACATGGGAAGTTTCCTCTACCAAAGGGATGGAGGGTGCAATGTGACTAGTGCCCCCAAATCTCTCTGCATGGAAAGGTATGGGAGTGCCCCAAGGCATAGTGCTAGGACCAACTTTTGACTCAACACAATGTGCTGAATCGGGTAGAGGGATATCAGACATGTCATATCTAACATGATTAGTGCTTACGGGTTCATGGTCAGTCTTGTCGCCTGGAAACCAATACCAATGACCTGTGAATGAGGGATCATAACTAGATTGTGAAGGCTGTTCATGTGAAGCATCATATGTGGTAATAGGATCTTTCTCCCCACCTCCTGAGGTGGAGAAGACATCTTTGGAATCTCATCCTCATGATCTGCCATGGTGTGTGAATCAAAGTGAGAAGTAGTTTGCCCGGACTGTTTGGTTCTCTCTCCCAAAGGAGGAGGAGATGTGGAAGGTGGAAGTCCTACTAAACGACGAGAACGATGTGGTGCCATGCCCAAATCCACAATGACTCAAAAAATAAAAATACTCTATCTAATTACGCAAACCCTAGGCAAACTAGCGTGCACAGAGCATACACCTATAAAATGTAAAGCCAAATCGCAAGCAAACAATGGTAGGATATGTGAGCTCCCGAATGAAGTAGGTATGTCTCGCCTAGGAGAGGATTGAGACTCCCATACACAACAAGCAGAGGTTCGTAACCAATTATAGTGGCTCTTAGCTTCAATGCATATAGCGAATGTGTTGTCTGACCCCTACCTGGCCAGGACACCTGCAAAATAACCTCTGCAAATACCCCCTCAATAACCTAGGTAAGGAAACTAAGGTCACCTCGATATAATCAATTCTCAGGAGGATAGTCACAGGAGGGATTGACCATATGGGCAGGGTAGCAAAGCCCGAAACTCTCTAAAGAGCCCCTAGATACGAATACAATCCTGGAAATATCTCCAGTGCTACTCAGTTACAACCAGGGGTCATCCCAATCATAACCGCTCACACTGCCTCGTGCTTAACTCCCTTGTAAGAGGAGGATCCTAAAAACACTAATTATGTAAAGGATTTCACACTCTCACCTGGACATACACCTAATTTTTTTGTTTAGTGGTCTTGGAGAATTGACTCACAATGAACTATTCCAAGAACCTAAAACCTAGTCTTGTTGGTGCACCCTAAAAAAGAAAAGAGTGTAATTCATTTTATTATGCGTTGATTTTAATTTACTTTATTACTCAAAGGGTAAATGGACGTGCAACTAATGATGTTATGACACAAAAGGAAGTAAAATGCACACCTAAGAATCAATGCAAATGCACTGTGTTGAATGAAAAATAGGGTATGCTACTACGTGAAGTGCAATTTTTTTCCTTCAAATGTATATGCAATCATTTTCTATATGAAAATTTGACTAATATTCACCAAGCAAACCTAATGCAAGTACCATGATAAATGCAAAGTGCAAACAATGCAAAAAAGAATTTTTTTTTTGTATTTTTGAATTAAATGAGATAAAAAGCAAAAGTATGACTCTATAACCCTCAGACTCTATAAGCACTCACAAACAGCAGCCAAGCAAAGCACCAAGGTAAAAGAGACCTAATGCACTAATCCAAAAACAAAAAATAGAAAATGAAATGATAAGAACATTTTTCAAAAATCAAATGAAAAGAGTCTCTGGTCAGAAACAGAGGGGAGATAAAGACTCTAGAAGCATCAAAGAAGACTCAACAATCACCCAAACTCACCTAGCAACACTTAATCTTTCAAAAAAAGAAAAAAATCAAGGCATACACGACTGTTCTCAGTAAACCTGCGTACATACGCGGTTTTTCTAGGAAAACCCGCATGTATACACGACTGTGAAAGCAAAACCCGTGTATAGGAAGAAAAGATATAAAAATAAGGTAAATGGACAAACTGAGACAATATTTACTTCTCCAGGATAGTACTGGGTAATCATGCCCCCAGACCCGACACAGAAACAGAAAAATCAGAGCAATAAAAGCACATTGAATGCCAAAAACCCCCAAATAAAAACAACTAGGAACCTCCCCAACATGGTCTCCAATTCTGTTACGGAGAAAACTTCCTATGGCTTGGGGTGTACCACAACAGACACAGAAACCGCAGAAATCAATCCCTTCCCCATATGCAAGAGAAATACAACATCTAACACTAAAGGATCTTGAAACATACCTTATTCCGGATGGTTGTAGTAGATCCCCGTTGAGCTTTTTTCCAATCTCGCTTGCGTTAGAAATTTACTCTCAACAACAATAAACAAGGAAAGCATGCTATATAATATAGTGTTAGGCCTACTCTAGCATATATAAGAAATGATACATAAGCAATTGAACACATCCATGGATTCAATATTCATTTAAATGCACAACATTGGATAGGAAAAGATATTTCTATTAAGTAAATCAGAGATTACATAAGTGACAACCTCTGTTGGCATGTCTGCGAACCGGAGAAACTGAGTCCTCCACCAGGGCCTCCACCACCTCAATCCTCCATCTCTCGATAGCAATATCACAAGCAAGACAATCTTGAGAAGAACACAAAGTGCTTCAATGGACAAAGGGATGCAGACTCAAGTATAAGCAAGCTACGACAACAATGGACTATAGTTTTCTTGCTCTTCAATTCCTCTCTCTCAATGTAACCAAAGGGTTCCTTATATAGTGCTTCAATGGGGTAATGGAAGGTCAGATATGAGTGATCTCGAGGCATATGGAAGGCCAAGAGACAAGTGAATAGGATCCACATCAAGGAAAACTCTGAAAACATTTGTCCTTTTGCACACATCCTGATGTACGCGGGTTTAGGGGTAATATCCATGTATATACGCAAGAAAGGGATTAAAATTCATGTACAACAAATAATGAGTGTTTTTAGGGATGATCTTGGAAACATCAAAGGTACAAAAATAGTCCATGGGGTCCAAAGAGTCTGCAGAGAGACAAGGGAGGCCATAAAAGTGTGATCAACCATGTGTGGTAAAATCAGCTATAACAGGCCAAGTTCTAATGTGGCCTAAATGAAATACAATATATGATGCAACAATGATTGGAGAAGAAGACGGTGGCCTGTACAAACTAAAGGAAAACCTGAACAAGCATTGGTTCATGAATCAATAGAACCAAGTGAAATACAACATTGAAGGATTGCACACGTGCACTACAGAGCACTATCAATGGAAAGCAAAGCAGTCTCTGGACTTCCAGAGATCCAAGCAAAGCATGAAATAATTTGCAAAGGGTATTCACAAGGAAAGAATGCAAAGAAGACATTTCCCATGATTGAAATAAAGGCTAAAGGAATACTAGAGATAGTACACTCGGATGTATGTGGACCCATGTCTTCTAGCACATTAAGTAGGTATGTGTACTATGTTTCCTTTATATATGATTTCTCACGTAAGACTTGGATATATTTCTTGAAAGGGAAAAATGAAGTATTCAGTAAGTTCAAGGAATATAAAGCCTTCGTTGAGAACCAAACCAAAAGGAAGATCAAGACTCTGCGGTCAGATAATGGCAAAGAATTCACCTCGAAATAATTCAAGGAGCTCTGCAGAGAGTCTGGGATTAAGAGGGAGTTGAGCACTCCATATAATCCTCAATAGAATGCGGTTGCAGAACAAAAGAACCGAACCATAATGGAAGCAGCAAAAGCAATGCTACATTACTAGGATCTTCCTATGCACCTTTGGGAAGAAGTAGCAAGAAAAAATGTTTATGTACATAACCGTACTCCTCATCGAGTACTTGACAACAAAACTCCAGCAGAGGATTTCTCAGGAGAGAAACCAGAATTCATCCCTGTTAGAACATTTGGTTTCTCAGTGTACATACAAGAACAAAAGAACTCTGCGGTCGGATAATGGCAAAGAATTCACCTCGAAAGAATTCAAGGAACTCTGCAGAGAGTCTGGGATTAAGAGGGAGTTGAGCACTCCATATAATCCTCAATAGAATGCGGTTGCAGAACAAAAGAACCGAACCATAATGGAAGCAGCAAAAGCAATGCTACATGACTAGGATCTTCCTATGCACCTTTGGGAAGAAGTAGCAAGAAAAAATGTTTATGTACATAACCGTACTCCTCATTGAGTACTTGACAACAAAACTCCAGAAGAGGATTTCTCAGGAGAGAAACCAGAATTCATCCATGTTAGAACATTTGGTTTCTCAGTGTACATACATCTTCCAAAGGATAAGAGGACCAAGCTCGATCCTTCTGGGAGTAAGGGTATATTCGTAGGATACAGTGATACATCAAAGGCCTACCGAATATACTTCCCAATATTCAAGAGATAGGAATCAACATAGACGTAACCTTTGATGAATACTTGGCATACTTTAGATTTAGGAAGCTACCTACTCAAGAGGTTGAGAAACCTGAAGAAATGAGAGTCCGAGATATGGAAATTGGAGAAGCAATTCCAGAATACCATGAAGATAATGACATGAAGGAACCACAAGAGTCGATAGAAACACTTCTCAAGAAGGACTCCCACAAGAGCAAACCGGAATGGGCATAGGAGCTCATACAAGAAGTAGAAAGGTATGGCGCTCCAGAAGGAGTGCATAGAGAAAGGAAAAGGCCAAAGCCTTACAATAGCTATGTGGCCCTGTTGTGTGACATCATTGACAAGGAACCTTTGATGTATGAAGAGGCTTCCGAAAATGAAGAATGGAAGGATGCCATGATCGAGGAGTATCAGTCGATTATGAAGAATGATGTCTAGGAGATAGTTCAGAGACCATAAAGGAAGTATGTCATGAATTCAAAGTGGATATATAAGATCAAACATATTGCAGATGGAAGTATCGATAAATACAAGGCAAGATTCGTAGCATGAGGCTTCTCACAGAAAGAAGGCATAGACTACGAAGAGATGTTTGCACCCGTGGTGAGGTACACTTCCATTAGGACCATACTTGCATTAGTTGCAGTTATGAAATGGAAGATACACTAGATGTACGTCAAGACAACATTCTTGAATGGTGTAGTTAAGGAGGAAGTGTACATGGAACAACCACTAGGATTCAAGACACATGACAAGCAGACTCATGTGTGAAAATTGAAGAAGGCCTTATATGGATTGAAACATGCACCGAGTAAATGGTACGATAGGATGGATGACTTCCTAATGAGCCAAGGATTTACTAAGAGTAAAGCAGATTCCAACCTTTACTTCAAGATTGAAGGATGAAGACCAGTGATGCTCCTACTATATGTCAATGACTTGTTTCTGACAGGCGAAGATGAACTCATTAAAGATGAAAGGAGGAGACCTGCTATAGAGTTCGAGATGAAATACCTAAAGATGATGCACTACTTCTTAGGCATGGAGGTGTAGCAGAGTGCAAATGGGATTTTCCTTTGTCAAGAAAATTATATAGTAGAGATTCTGAAGAGATTCGAAATATTGGGCTGGAAGGAGATAGCCATGCCTATGGAATAAAACTTGAAGATTATGTGTGATGCTTCATCAGAGTCATTTGATGCCACGATGTATCATAGATGATTGGCTCCTTGATGTATCTGGAAAATACGATACCCGACATATGCTTTGTTGTGAACACCTTGAGCCAGTTTATGATGGATCTGAGACATGTTCACCTGATAGCTGCAAAGCATGTATTGAGGTACCTAAACAATACAGTGAATTATGGGATCAAGTATGATGTGAATCGGAATATTAACCTAGATGGTTATGTTGATTAATATTGGGAAGGTAGTGCTACTGATAGGAAGAGAAATTCAAGTTGTTGCTTCAGTTTCGTATATGGAATGATCTCCTAGTTTAGCAGGAAGAAATCATGTGTGGCGTTGAGTACAATCGAGGAAGAGTATGTTGCCCCTTGCTCGGCTAGTTGTGAGGTAGTGTGGCTACAGAAGCTACTGTTTGATTTGTTTGATCTTCAATTGGATGTGATTTGTATCTTCTGTGAAAATAAAATTTGCGTGAAGATGTTAAAGAACCATGTGTTCCATGACAAGTCAAAGCACATAAAGGTCAAGTTCCACTATATAAGGGATATGGTGTAGAAAGGGGCAGTGAAGCTCCAGTATCTGGAAACAGATGAGCATATAGTTAATGTGTTGACCAAGCCTATGGATAGAGTAAAGTTCATTTACTTTAGAGAAAGAATTGGTGTGATCCAGAATGAGATCCCTTGAAAGAGGGAGTGACGAAATCTAGCATGGTTGGAAAGACAGGTTGTCTGAGCTTAAAATTTTGGCGAAGATCGTAGGTTGCTCAGATGTAATCAGTATTGTATGTTGTCCTTGGATAAGTCCTGTAGAATCTCACAGGTTATCCTTGGATGTAATCAGTCCTGATATGTTTCTGTTCTAGAAATAGCGAGAGACCAGAATAGGGTGATGCATGATATCTCACATGGGAAATGAGATAGGTTGTTCGAGCGGAAAAGACCCTGGTGTAGCAGATTTCTCAGACGTAATCAGTCCTATAGGTTGTCTGAGTGTAAATACGAGCCCCGATGTGATATGCATGTTACTCAGATGTAATTAGTCCCAAGACAGGTTATCTGAATGTAAATATGAACCTTGGCGTGGTATGTGGGTTATTTAGATGTATTAAGTCCTCAGACGGGTTATCTGAATGTAAATGAGTCATGGCGTGGTACGCAAGTTATTTGGATGTAATAAGTCATGTGGGTCGTCCAAGTGTAAAAAGATCCCTGGCGTGACACGTGGGTTTGCTTGAGGTTTACCTAGAACGTAGAAGCCCTGTTGTAGCAGGTTGTTCAGTAGTAATCAGTCCTTACATATATATCTATATCTGTGTGTTCCCATGTTGGAGATGATAAGTTCACGAAGCACGTGAGGTGCACCTACGCGGTTCTCCTTTACTGGTAGAACGTAGGTTAGCCGTGTAGAGAGGTAATGCACTGGGTATGCTCATAGGCAATTCTCACATAGTGGATTATACAGGTTGTTTTAATGATTTGAAATATCCTGGCATTCTATTATGGTGATAGAATGCAGGTGGTCTACATCTGGGCTATGCTTTGTGTGCTCTATTTGTCTATTTTGTTTTTTGCAGGGTAAAAGAGATTATCTAGATACACCAAGATAAAGGTAAGAGACGTGGGTTATTGTCATGGAAATGTAAAGAAGATCCTGGACAGTTCTTATGTGATGGCTTGCTCGCAGATGTGATGAAGACCTGGATGAGGACTAGGCCTACACCCAACATGCAAAATGGATGGCTATGTAGGAACTTTCGATGACAGATAGTACCTTTCTATGATCGATAAGAAGATGATGATGAAGCATTTACGATGATGAATCTATGACTCCGTGATGATGAATCCGTGATGAATACTTGACTTTTAATTTGTCATAGTGCTCTAGGAACTGAAAACATAGTCTCACAAAGAATTCAGACAAATATGCATAAAATTGGCAAAATGGTGCTGTAATGGAAGTAGCAGCTCTGTATAATCAAATGAAAGAATGATGATACAATACAATGATCATGCTAGATGCTTGAATACCAAGATAATTTGAATTCCCAAGGAGGTCATTTAAATTGAATGAATGGGTGTAGCTTAACTGACTGTAAGCCATAGTAAACACACTAGTTAACCAACTGATCAAGTGCCGATTGACTCAACTGAGTTCTACCTGAAGTTGGAGTGCAATGAATGATTGAATATAACTGAAATTAGCTCAGACACATGTCACTACATGCCAACCACCAAGTGGTAGTGCATCATTAACTTCAATGAACCCCGATGAGGTTAACTAAAGTCAACTGGTCATCAGAAGTGGTTGTAGGTTCCTATGTTAGCTCCAGTTCATAAACAATCATTAAAAATAATTAAATAATGAATAGAGGCACCTTCACCACTTAACTTAACTGATTGTAACCATCAATTATCAATTAGGTGCATTTATGACACCCAGATAACTCCGGCAGTGCTCCAGTTGGCCTCCCCAAATGAAGGAGACGGATTAGTTGGCCTCCTTGACTGAAGGTAGGTGTGGGTGTGCTCATGCTGATGTCATATAGTGCTCCTCTGATGCCATTTAAGTCAATAAAACTTAGGATAGTGGTTTACGAAGTCCAAATTGGCCAAATTAAGTGTGCATGGTGGGTAAATGTCTCCAACACCCCCCCTTAAGCTATACTCAGGAGAAGTAGAAACATAAAGTGCATGAAATGCTAGGGCCTTGGAAACAAAGGCCATAGGTCACCCTGTACAATAAAGTAACTGCTTAATATAACCAAGAAAACAGGAAAAACCTCATGGGAAAAATACCCCCCCTCAAACTAAGCAGTAAATCAAGAAATTTGGTTCTTCTATGCAGCATCATCCTGAGACTGTGCATGTGAACCTATGAATCCAAACTAAATGAATATGTTTGGAGGAATCTTCCTCTTTGAAAGAAGAAGAATGTGCTCAAATGAATCAAGAGCATAGACAATTGTAGGATGAAAATTGGACCCTTGTAGAGCAACTGAAATCAACTGATAAGAGAGCAAAAGTGCTTGAGGATTCGAACCATGTGTGGAACAATCAAGAAACTAATATGTTGAAGCCTTGAATAGAAAACCATGAGTGGTAAAATCAGCCCCAAATATTAGGAGCAAGTGTCCAAGCGGATGTAGAATGTCTTCCTCTTTACTAGTTTTGTGAGGAGATGAGCATGTGACCAAAGGTAGAGAAGCCCTAGGACTGTGGAGAGAGAATGCTTGGGCTCCATAATTTGATATAAATTCATAAATAGCTAATGATTCACAAAATAAAACATCAGCAATATCATAAGAGAAAAATAACATCGACTCCCCAGCAGTAGTTTTGAAGAGAAATTGCGGTACTTGATTTTTCACACCGAAATTGGTGAGAGCAGCTACAGGCATGACTGAAGGCTCTTGGATTTTAAAATTTGAACCAAATAATATCAGATCAGAAATAAATAAGTTCACAACAAATCCAAAACTGTGAAATGAAGTCAAATCCCCAGCAACAGTTTTGTAGGAGACTTGCGGTACTTGTTTCTTCACACCGTTGATGAGAACAACTACAAGCAATACTGAAGGTTTATGAACCTGAAATTTTGAACCAAGAAATATCAGATAAGATCCAAATAAGATCATATCAGATCCAATAAGGTTGATATCAGATCTAAAAGTATGGTTAACCGAGACGGTGGATGCACAGTTGTCTTTTTCTTCAAAATTCTGAATTTTGGTGCATGCAATCATGCAGGATTTTGCTAGAAGATTTAGATCATGGGGAGCAAATTGATCACTCTTGTAATCTGATATTTCTTCCAAAATATCCAAGGTATTGTTGGGCCCACTATATGTCAGTTAATTAAAACTTAACATGCAGAGTGCTAAACATAAATTATCAACCCGAGGAAGTATTTTATTTCAAAGCTATCGTGCAAGATCTATGCAAGAACAATTTCTACCTGACATTGTTATCTATTGGTATGCAATCGAAACTCTTTGTAAACTAGATCACACCTTCTTGAAAAGAAAACAAACCTAAAACCTATTCATAAATCCAAACTTTAAATCTAATCACACTTCAACATAATCAATTTTTATGAAACAAGATCTAATTGCATACATCTAAAACATCTAAAATAAGTGCTATGTTGGCCAATGATTAATCAAATGAATTAACAACACAACGACTATGACAAATCTAATGAATGAAAGCATACAACTATGATAAGCTTAATGAATGAAAGCATGAATGAAATAATAATAAAATATAAACAATAACACACCTACAATCAACACTACCAGCATCTGCTTAGGGAAGAGGTCCCTTCCTCCACAGAGCAGAGTTGGATCTCCACAATGAAAGTCTACAACTCCAGAATTAAGAAACTGCCAGCATGTATTATCATAATGAATGATTACAATAGATTTGGATCAAATCCTACATCATAACATTGTTTTCTCTTCTCCTCCTTCTCAATGAGATTGATTACATATTTATACATAAAATTATTTCATGGAAATGAGGAACTAAACCCCCAACTTGTGATATGTAACAGCTAAAACACGGCTGTAACTCTTAACAACTTTGGAACCAACCGCAACAGTAAATCTGAAAAATACCCTCTCGAAGAACCACCTGTATATCATAAACCGTGGCTTTGTTTGAAAATTTCTTCACGATTCAGGTAAATGAGGCTGCTACGCACAAAACCCATGTCTCAGATTGTTGAGATTCTTTTCCATCTACCCAAAAATTGAGACTCGAATCAAGGTGTTCTTATTTGGAATGCATTTTCGGTTAAGGCTGTAACACTGGCTATGAGCGTTCTGTACATGACAAATCACTCCACAAACCATCATTAGTAAAATTATGCATAATAGTCTTCAATTCATCAAAGATAAAGTAAAATAATCATTATTAACGACTTAAAACATCAATGGAAGTAGTATGTTGTTTTACGCATAGTTACAACAAATGGATGGAAAATGGAATGATAAGTGGACGATAATGGGAAGAAAATGGATGAAATATATGTCGATAAGTGATGAAAAAATGGAAAATTCCAGGGCCCAACATCTCCTCCAAATTGAACTTGTTGCATGTCCTCATGCAACCCAGTACCTGTGTAGCATCCAACTAGAAGAACTCATTCACTTGTTCCTTTATTTTACCATTCGCACAGTTGCAACCAGAAGAAATGGAGAGTTTAACAAAAATTGGCAGCGTCACAGCTGCTTAGCAGAGGATTTAATATAAAATTTGACAGAGTCGCAGCTGCTTAGCGGAGGATTTAGCAGAAAATTTTGTGGAGTTGTAGCTCCTTAGCAGAGAATTTAGTAGAAATTTGGTGGAGTCACAGCTTATTTTTAGCGGAGAATTTGGCTAAGGTTTTAGCAAATATTTTGGCAGAGTCGTAGCCCAAATAGCGCTAAATTTAGCGACGAATTTGGTGGAGTCACAGCCCAAAGATCGCTAAATTTAGCGAAGCTTTGGCAAAATTTTTGGCGGAGTCATAGCCCAAATAGCGCTAAATTTAGCGATGAATTTGGCAGAGTCGGAACCCAAAGAGCACTAAATTTAGCGAAGAATTTGGCGGAGTCGCAGCTGCCTAAAACGGGAAAATAGGAAAATTTTTTATGGTGTCGCAGCTACACGAAACGAGAAAAATGAAAGGTTTTACAGAGTTGCAGCTGCACGAAACAGGAAAAATGAAAGGTTTTACGGAGTTGCAACTGCACGGAATTGAAAAAATGAAATGTTTTAAGGAGTTGTAGCTGCATAGAACGGGAAAAGGGCAATATTTTACGGTGTTGCAGCCTTTTGAACAGAAAAATTACGAAGTCATTTTCTCCCAAACGACGAACTGGGTTCGACCAAAATTTGTCAGGCATGTTTATACTATTCCGATGCACCTATACACCAAAAATCAGAGCTACCCATATCACGAATTTTGAGAAAAATGCAAATTGGCTGTAGGTGATTATGGTCATTTTCTTGAAAACTGTACATTGGATTGGGATGAAAGTTACCAGGATTGTTCATCTTGGTATTATGTGCTTCCTATCCAAAAATCATGAGAATCCAACTTACCAATTGCAATATATTCCCATTTCAATTTCTACACTTTTGTAGATGAACATGAATCAAAATGTGTTGCAGCTAAACTTCCTGAATCAATATTTCACAAAATAAACACTGGGTTGGGCTAAAATTTTGCAAGAAAGTAATTACCATTCTAATGCATCTCCACACCAAAAATTAGATAAACCCACATCATGGATTTTGATAAAAATGCAAATTGGATGTAGGTGATGATGGTCGTTTTCTCGAAAACCGTGCACTGGATTGAGCTGAAACTTACCAGAGTTGTTGTTCTTGGTGTAATGCTTCTTCCTTCAAAATTTCATAAAAACCAGTTTATCATTTTCAAGATATCCTTCAATCAAATTTTGCACTTTTGTAAAAAATGTGGACAAATGAGAAACAAAATGTGAACTTGATGGCAAAATTTGTTTTGAGCATCCACAATAATTATCAAACAATTATTGGATATGAACTTGACAAGGAATGAAAACAACCACTGTTTCTTACTACTGGTTCTTGTGTGGCAACAACAAGACTTCTTTTCTTACTATTGGTTCTTGTGTGGCAGCAGCAATGATTCTTTTCTTACTGCTGTTTCTTGTGTGGCAGCATCAATAAGGTATCCTTTGATTATTTTCATGCTTGGATGGTTGGGTTAGTGAGATGTTGGGTAGGACTTTGAAGTGGATGTGCATGAATGATGAAGTGTTAGAATTGAGTGGGAAATGATGGGAATTGATGGACATAAAATGCTATATAGAAAATGGAAATGGTTAATGCTTAGTGGTTCTTCATGACATTTCCCTAAATATTTAATAAATAAAAAACTCATGCTATTTTACCTCAAGTGTTACCTCCATGGAAGCCTTGGTTGACATGAATGGACTAGTGTATGCTGGAGCTATGTAGGATGATTTGATGCTAAGACAGATGTATATGAGAGATGAAACTGGATGAGGCTGAATTTGATCTATGATGTTGTGCTGGTTGCATGTAAGACTGCTAACTGTTGGAAGAAAATGGAAAGGAATTGAAAAACTATTGAAACAAATGATGCTGCAAGTCATTGTTGAAACCATTAGATCACATAATCTTCAACTACTACAAACCGATGTACAATTCTTACCATGTGAATGAATGTGCTAAAATCAAGCATGGAAAGAAATCATTGGACTATTGACCATTAATGTATGTCGTTAACCAATGTGAAGCAACTCACCTTTGATGACAGTGAGCTCTAAAGTACCTTAGTGCATCTTGACAGGTACGAATGGATGGGTTGGAGTCGAGTCACCTGCAAGATTTTTCAATCAGGAGGCATTGATGAATCCCCATGATTAACAACAAGGAAATATGCCATTGATTCATGCAGATACCAGGGCACTATAAAACTCTAATCTCGATCCCAGATGATGTGTCAGAGTTGATGGGAGAAGACCATTGGAAGGTGGACCTTAATGAATTCCACATCATCCAATATGAGTATAAAATAAATGATTGTGAAGAATCATAGTGAAAAATAGAACCAACATGAACCTCAGAAGTGGAAAGTATATGTGAAGTCGTGATAGAAAATAAAATGGTTATGGTGACTACATAAGCAGTGGAAAATGGGACTTTGACATAATGGATTTTTAGGGTTTTGAAATGAGGAGGGTGAATGAATCTACCATAGTGCAATTGGCTTCTTGAAAGGTTTCTTTTTGGAAACAATTGGTAAAGGATTCTTGGCATGTAGAAATGGGACTTGACTTATTGAACATTTGTATGGTTTGCACATCAATCTATCCATTTTTTATGTGCTCAATCCATTTGCAAATTGATAAAAAGTCTTCAAGAGTCACTCGTACGTGTTGATGTATTTGTAACTTCGGAATGTATTCATCCGTATATCTTATGTATTGTACCCCGATGTTTATTCCAGGATGTGTCTGTAATGTATTTGAGTCATGTCATGCCCTGATGTTCCTATTGGGAGGTTCTATAATGTAAACAAGTCATGTCAAGTCATTGTGGGTAACCCTCCTATTGGTCAAGGGTTAAAGTCCTCGCAGTTGTGGGGCCCTAGGGTTATTAGACTATCCTAGAGAATTCGACCCTAGGTGAGTCATTGTAAGTCATGGAAATAGTCCCTACCGTTGTGTTAAGGATAACCCTCCTTGTTGGTCGGAGGAGGAAAAGTCCCCACAAGTTGTGGGGCACTAGGGTTATTAGACACTCCTAGAGAAGTCGGCTCTAGTAAGTAATTGTTAAGTGAGGCCGACATGTTGGAGTGGGTTTCAAGTGAATGAAAGAATATAAATAGAGAGTGAGCCTCTCTATTTATCACACACACACTCACTCATTGGGGCACATGAGTGAGAGAGAAGTTGCTGGGATTAGAGAAAGAGAATACTGCTATCGGGATATCATATTTATGTTTTCGGGTTTTACTTTTTGGTGCTGATTCTATCTCTGAGGAAGTTATGAGGTTTTCTCCTTTATGTTTTCCTCGAGAAAAATTCTTTGTGTCTCTTGTCTCTTGTGTTTTATTGTTGTGCATGTTATTCTCTCAGTTAAAGATCCTAAGATCATAATGCTAGCTTGAATGATAAAAATCTAACATGGTATCAGAGCTATCTTGAGAAGAAGACATTATGCAGCTGCAGAAGCTAGGGATTCTTACTTTTTGGGTCTCTCTCCACAATCAATCAACAAAAGTATGCTAGGCTGACTCTCCATTGAAGGGCGCATCTTTCTGTCGAAGCGGAATTTGATTCCGAGCATTTTCAGTTTTTGGTGTGGGAAATTAGGGCTTCTTACAGAAGAGGAAGTTTTGAGTGATCCCGGCATAGGATTGGTCTCCTCATCAAAATCAAAGTTTAGAGACCTGGGTCAATATTTTTGGTTGGGTGAAACTCCGGGGAAGTCAAACCCTAGTTTGACCTCGAGCTGGAAAAACACTAAAATACTAAAACTGATATGTTTTGGTACATTCGCTATATCTCGAGATTGGAGAATTATTAGGAGCTAAAAATTGCAGAGGTCGAATATAACATCTTGATGTACAATGTGTCCAAATTCATCCTCAGATTCACTATATTTTAGAAGATATGATCCCTCCATGTTAGGGTTCCAGCCTCTTCTAGAATTCATCCCTAAAAAGGAAACCTAGGGAGAATTGCTATATCTTGGGCTAAAAAGGTTCAAATGAAATTTTGGAAGATGTTCTAGAAAGGGAATAGAATTTACTTTCTATGGTTCGAGTTTCAGACCCAGAAGATGAAATAGTGACATGTGGCAGTACATCCAACTTTGCTATTCTGAACAGTCTTGTAACAGGTCACCTTGGGAAAATGATCATAAGTACCAATTGGTGAAACCAATTCTGATGAAACCTATGGTGTTGGAATAGGTATAGGAGAGGATACCTCAGTGCAAAGTTTTAGATACAGAGGAGCAGTAATTTTGGAGATACTGTAGAAACAATAACAGGAATTTCTGCAGAAGAAATTGGAAAACTAGGGCTTCCTGTTCTGGGAGATTCCCTCCACTGTTTTCAGAAAATGAGTACATTGGACATATCAACTTGAAGAGATATATCTTTCTATCCAATTAGATATGAAAGATTCCAAGTTTTTAAAATTATGGTTTCTCTGACAAACCCTAGATCAGCCAGCTCCGGAACCAGGACAGACACCTCAAATCAGTAAGATCTAATCTTTTGCTATTTCCATTTGAGGTTCTCATTTCAAAGTGTTCTATCACATCAGCTTGATGATAAGCTTGGTAAAGTTGACAACTTCCAAGCATGGAAGTATATGATCTCTCTGAAGAAAATGAATTGGACACCTACATAAGTAGAGAGGTTCCAATTCCAAGAAGGAGATGAGGCTCAAAGCCTTACACAAGAAGAACTTGGTCAAGGCCAAGAAGATCATTGTTGATTCAATCACGGATCAACTTGCACCACAAGTGTCTTCCCTAAAGACACCGAAAGAGATGTTTGATTCCTTGACCAAGCTATTTGAAGGGAAGATCATAAATCATAATATGACCTTAAGAAACCAATTGAAGAATGTGAAGATCCAGAATGCAGAGACCATATAGTCATCTCTCAAATCAAAGAACAACTTGTAGTAGTAGAAGAAGAAGTGGTGATAGCCACCTTGAATGGCCTCCCAGGATCATGGGATTCATTCATGCGAGGAAGGTGTGCTAGAATGAAGTGATTACTTTCAGCAGACTCTAGGAAGAGCACACATAAGAAGAAGAAGCTCGACTCATAATAAGAGAAGAGAATATGGGAGCAACTAAAGATCAAACTCTCACCATCCAAAGAAGATCCCTCAACCAATGAGGAATATGAAGAACCTCTTATCCATCTTAGCATTTGGATAAGAAACAATGCTATTATGAATGAAGAAGACGATGAAGTTGAAGGCTCAAGAAGGAGTCTACCCATGAAACAAATAAAGATAAGTATTCAATTGTCATTTCATGATATTGTTTTGTTATGCATTTGTTTATATTCAGTTTATGTATTATGCATGATAGAATGTTTGCATTAATGATAGTATACTACTAATATGCATGTGATGGGTAAGTAGCTCATGGTGCTATACAACTCTCCATTGCTCCTTATCTAGAATGAAACCTCTTTGCTGACATATTAGATTAGTGCACAATATCAATGTTGTCCTGGTAGAGATGGAAGGAATCTAGAAAAGTTTCTGTGAGATATGGATGAATGTTGTATTGGCTAAAATATTTGCATGATCATATATTTTTGGATAAGAAGTTTTCATTATGAATATACCTTATGAAATGTTTATAACCATACAACTAATGCATTTGACTTGTAGGAAAGATTGCATACATAATCGCCTACAAGCAAAGAAGGATGAGACTTGTTCCGACGAACAAGTGACAACAGTTCAAGATGAAGAATAATATGACGAATGCAGCGATATCATTGGTGCAGAACCTTCCAGCTATGAAGAAGTAACCAAGAAGAAAGGGAAGACCAGTTCAAGAAGAATGATGTCTAAGATGTAGTATTGATATGTGAAGGGAAGTTCGTAGTTCCATCATGTAGTATATGGAAACATCGCGGGATACAAGGAAAGATTCGTAGCATGAGGCTTCTCACGAAAAGAAGACATAGACTATGAAGAGACATTTGCAGCTAGTGGGAGTTGAAACACATACATGATGAGCTTGATGAAGATCTTAACCTTTGCTACAAGGTTGAAGATGAAATTCTATACACTATATGGATACATAAAATATTAGTAGCATAGGAACCTACTTGTCACTCTGGTACAGAATGTTTCAGTGCATAGAGTAAGAGGGAGTATGATGCTTCGCTTCAGAGGGAGTGACTACAGAATATCTTGAAGTTCGACATGGTACGACAGGATGGACAGATTACTGATGACTCTAGGCCTTACTGAGAGTAAAGCAGATTCCAACCTTTACTACAAGGTTGAATATGGTAATCCAGTGATGCTCCTACTATATGTAGATGATCTGTTTGTAACAGGTATGGATGGGTTGATTGCTGATACGAAGAGGAAGCTTGCTGCTAAGTTCGAGATGAAGGACTTGGGTATGATGCATTATTTTCTAGGCATGGAGGTGTGGCAGAATGTAGATGGAATTTTCCTGGGACAAGGGAAATATATAGTAGAGATCCTGAAGAGGTTTGGAATGATGGACTGCAAGGCCATGACCACACCTATGGCATCGAACCTGAAGCTATTGAGTGATGCTTCATCAGAAGCGGTTGATGCTACAATGTATCGTCAAATGATTGGGTCCTTGATGTACTTGACAAACACAAGACCAAATATTTGCTTTGTTGTGAACACCTTGAGCCAGTTCTTGACAGATCCGAGACATGTTCACTTGATTGCTGCAAAGCATATTTTGAGGTACCTAAGGGGAACAGTTGATTATGGGCTCAAGTATGAAGTGAATCAGAAGATTAACCTGGAGGGTTATGTTGATTCAGATTGGGCAGGAAGTTCCTTCGATAGGAAGAGCACTTCAGAGTGTTGCTTCAGTATGGGATCAGGTGTGATCTCTTGGTTTAGCAGGAAGCAATCCTGTGTGGCACTGAGTACAACTGAAGCAGAGTATATCACAGCTTGTTAAACTAGTTTTGAGGCAGTATGGCTGAGGAAGCAACTATCTGATTTATTTAATCTCTAGTTAGATGCTACTTGTATATATTGTGACAACTAGAGTTATGTGAAGTTGTCGGAGAACCCGGTGTTCCATGACAAGTTGAAGCATATCGAGATCAAGTATCACTATATCAGGGATATGGTGCAGAGGGGAGCAGTGAAGCTCTAGTATGTTGCGGCGAATGAACAAATAGCTCATGTGTTGATGAAGCCATTAGCCAGAGTGAAGTTTGAGTACTTCAGGGAGAAGCTTGGTGTTTTCCAGATCGAGGTTCCTTCCAAGGGGAAGTGATGAGTCCGTGAGCCATTTTGACATGGCGAGAGGATTGGTTCCTTCCATGGTCAGATGTAAGGGCTGAGCCATTCTGTCATGGTGAGAGGATTGGTTCCTTCCATGTCAGATATGAGTGCTAAGCCATTTTGATATGACTGTAGGATTGGTTCCTACATGATCAGATATAAGGGCTATTGCCATTCTTGGAATGGAGGTGCCTGGTCAGTTACCAGGAATACTTGGTCTAGGACTAAGGGCCATTCTGATATGACTGTGAGATGTGTTCTCACATGATCATATATGAGTGCATGGCCATTTTGATTTGATTTGAGGAATGTGTTCCCACTTGATCAGATATAAGGGCTGATGCCATTCTCTTGGAGAATGGAGGCACCTGGTCAGTTACCAGGAACCCTCAACCTGGGGTTGAGAGCCTTTCTAGCAAGGTTGTAGGATGTGTTCCTGCATGGTTGGATGTAAGTGTAGAGCCCTTCCAACAAGGTTGCAGGATGTGTTCCCGCATGGTTGGATGTAAGTGTAGAGCCCTTCCAGCAAGGTTGCAGGATGTGTTCCCGCATGGTTGGATGTAAGTGCAGAGCCCTTCCAGCAAGGTTGCAGGATTTGTTCCCGCATGGTTGGATGTAAGTGTAGAGCCCTTCCAACAAGGTTGTAGGATTTGTTTCCACATGGCTAGATGTAAGTGTAGAGCCTTTTTAGCATGGTTGCAGGATGTGTTCTCGCATGGCTAGATATAAGTGTTGAGCCTTTTCGATAGGGTTCTGGAATGTGTTCCAGCATGATCAGATGTGAGTGCTTGGCCTTTCTGATGTGATTATAGGATTGGTTCCTACATGATTAGATGTGAGTGCTGGGCGTACCTTTCTGACATGGTGTTGGATGTGTTCCTCTCATGGTCAAGTGTAAGTGTTGGGCGGGCCATTCTGACTTGGTGTTAGATATAAGCGCTGAAGAAGACCTACATGGAGGCTAGGCCTACAACCAGCATGAAAAAGGGTTGGCTCTGTAGAAATTCCTGTGACGAGAAGAATCATGAGATAGCACCCGTGATGATGATCCAGATCAAGTGATGATCCAGATCTAGTGATGATGATCCAGATCGAGTGATGATCTAGATCGAGTGATGATCTAGATCTAGTGATGATGATCCAGATCGAGTGATGATCTAGTTCCAGATAAAGATGACTTGAAGATGAAGATGACTTGAAGATAAAGATGACGAGAACTCAATGATGATCCAGGTGATACAGAGAAGAATACTTGTGCTGATAAATTGTGTTGAGAGAATACCTTCCTAGTTAAGAGGGAGTGTTGATGTATTTGTAACTTTGAAATGTCTTCATCCGTATATCTTATGTATTGTACCCTGATGTTTATTCTGGGATGTGTCTGTACTGTATTTGAGTCATGTCATGCCCCGATGTTCCTATCGAGAGGTTCTATATTGTAAACAAGTCATGTCAAGTCATTGTGGGTAACCCTCCTATTGGTCAAGGGTTAAAGTCCCCGCAGTTGTGGGGCCCTGGGGTTATTAGACTATCCTAGAGAATTTGACCCTAGGTGAGTCATTGTAAGTCAGGGCAACAGTCCCCACCATTGTGTTAAGGATAACCCTCCTTGTTGGTTAGAGGAGGTAAAGTCCCCACAAGTTGTGGGGCACTAGGGCTATTAGACACTCCTAGAGATGTTGGCTCTAGTAAGTAATTGTTAAGTGAGGCCGACATGTTGGAGTGGGTTTTAAGTGAACGAAAGAATATAAATAGAGAGTGAGCCTCTCTATTTATCACACACACACTCACTTATTAGGGAACATGAGTGAGAGAGAAGTTGTTGGGATCAGAGAGAGAGATTACTGCTGTCGGGATATCATCTTTATGTTTTTGGGTTTTACTTTTGGTGTTGATTCTATCTCTGAGGAAGTTACGGGGTTTTCTCCTTTATGGTTTCCCCGAGAAAAATTATTTGTGTCTCTTGTATCTTGTGTTTATTTGTTGTACATGTTATTCTCTCAGTTAAAGATCCTAATATCATAATGCTAGCTTGAATGATAAAAATCTAATAGTGCATGCATTGATCTTCTTCTTCCAAGGACCTGCAAAAACCTATCACTTACCTGCAATAAAACATGAGATGATGGAAGAAGAGAGGTGATTGGTCTCTATTCACCCATTTTATACCTGCGGGAGATCAAATGTCCATCTAGACTCACCAACAATATTCTGATCATAGTTTCTTCGTTCCTTGTCCAATTTGAGTGATTCCAAATCCAAATGAAAGTAAATTCATAGGTATATTTCCCTTAGAAATAGGTTTTTAAAATTCTATGTAATGATGTTTCGAATCACTCAGTAACAACCTGCATGACAAGGTGTTTTTTTCGAATTCTGGACTAGACCAACAGTCACGGTTTTAGGCTTAACGTTTTCGTTTGATAGCGGATTGATGTGATTCCAATTGGAGATGAAATTAGATTCATGTGGGTATAGAAATTAGAAATAGTTTTTGAATCCAATAAGAATTGATGGGTCAAATAATCCAATGAACAGTCTAGGAAACCGAGTTTTAGGAATGCTGATTTGTGATAGGCAGTCGGTATTTTGGTCATAAAATTTGCATATGATATCGGAATGGAGTGATTCAAATTGCGTTGTAAAATATACTCATAGGGAAATATACCAATGAAACAGTTTTGCAAGATATCTCCAATAAGGCTTCCAAAAATTGACTATCCCAGCTTTGTTCCTAAGCTTCCTGCTTGACACCTCGTAAGTATTTTGGCCATAAGTTTTTTGTTTCATACCCAATATTAAAAATTTGAATTGTTTTGGAAACTAGATTAAAAGGGATACTTGGGTTGTAAATAGGTTTTAAAAATAATTCCATTTGGTCTCCCAAAAAAGGACTGTCCCGACTGTGTTTCAGTAAAATGTTCAAGCCAAAATGTCACCAAACATTTAATAAATAAAGTCTGACCCCAAAAAAGTGACCGAAATAGGTGTGAATGTTTTTAATGATGTAAATTTAAATATAACACACACCCATACCAAAAATTTCAAGTTTTGACCACCTAGATTGACTTACACAGTCTGTTGTAGCCACAGCTGAAACTCTTAAAAAATGACATAATGTTGAAATAAATCATGTGTATTTTAATGGATGTGTTATACATAAATTAAAACCAAATACATGCCATGATGTGCAATACACATGTGTCTCAAACTTATAAATTCTCACCTGCAGTACAGTCACAGCTCGGTGTTGCGGCTCACTGTCATAGTTGGGTGTTGCATTTCACTGTCACAGTTGGGTGTTGCAGCTCACTGTCATAGTTGATAGTCACAACTGGGTGTTGCAGCTAAAAAATTCATGCCAAAGTTCAAGCTTGAAGGGTTCCATAATCATTGGCTCATTTTCCTGTGGATCCTTCATTCACCTTCCCTAATTACTGTAATTTTGTTTTCAGGCAAGTTTGTTTTTTTGTAACAAATAGAGACAAATTAAATTTTGAACATTGAAGACAAAAAATGATTTAAGCATTTTTCTCAAATAGTCAACAATTCCAAAACATTCTTGAAAACATCTCATACCCATTCCTTATCTTTCTACTTTCTGATCTTCCATTTTTCAACAAGGCGCAGGAAGAGAGCATACTTATTCAAAAATAAAAAACTTAAAAAAACAAAAGCATGGTTTTATTCTGTTATTCTATCCTACCCTATTTTACTTGGAAATATAAAAATTGTTCAAGTGTATGCATATTTCCAATGGAGCCACTTTCGAAGAAGCGACTCAAGCAGCCTCATACTCCCAACATAAAAATATAACTTTATGAATGCTAGGATATGAGAGATCAACTTCCCTTGAAATGATGGTGCCAAGAATTGGTGAAGTATGGAATGATGTTGCAGATTGATGACAGATTGAAACCAAGATTCAATATAGTCTTTGTTCCCTTGATTTCTCATGGATTCACATGAAGCTCTTTAGTAAAGTGATCTTCCTCAATGGATAAGAGATTCAGATATAATGATGTAAATGATTCTTCAATTTTTGGTTCCAATGTTTGTTCGTCATCAAATGTTATGTGTGGCATTTTGATATTGTCTTCCTGCTTATAGGCACTAGAAGAAACTCCATCTACAAAAATTTGATTTAAAACATGTTCTGGCTTCATATGGATTTGTTGCAATAATGCACAATCGTTTTGCAGTGGTGTAGGTGAGGTAGAACAAAAGGGAAATGTAGGAACATTTTGTAGTTCAACACTGTAAGCACACTATACTGCTTTATTATGGTTAGGGTGGAGGGTGGATTGGACAGGAAATTGTGTTGGATACCAAGGAGTTTGATGAGAAAATAGATGCGGCTGATGTAGAGGATTGATTTGTGAGGTTGATATTGAAGGACCAAGTTGTGTTGTAGCTTGAGGGAGAGTGGCCATGTGATCATAAGATAGGCCATTCCAACCTTGTGGATAAGGTAGGTAAGAGTTAAATTGAGGTTGCAACAGCTGCCATGGTGGAATAGTATTCAATGATTGAGTATTAGAGCAAGGAAATGGAGGGATAGAATTTTGAACCATACATGTAGGCCATGGTTTCCATGACTGTTGCAATGAGTTGGCTGCAACTCCCAGATCTCTTTGATATGTTTCTTTCATCCTTGGTATGGAGGGACAATGATATGTGGAATGATTCGAAGTCACATATGCCAAAAATTGTGGGACTATCCAAAGGACAATCCATTGCAAGATGTTTCTTCTGACATTGTTGGCAAACTATTTTTTCAAATTCCTCATGCTTTTCCTTAACCTGCAAAACAACCAATTCTGAATTTAATGAATCATTGATATCAACATTAGAATTTTTAAATACATTACTGATTTTAGCTCGTAAAACTCTTGTTTTTGCAGCAGATTTCGAAAATAAAGATAAAAGTTCTTTAGAATTCTTACCAGTCTTGAAGTTTCTTCTTGAATAACTTCTACATAACTCACAAATATCATCATATGCTAACTGAAATACATTACCTGTTTCCATCAGATTTAATATTTCTAAATATTTAGCTTGGATTCCCTTGAGTAGAAGTGTTTTTAAGGTCTCCTTCCCCAGTTTCCATTGTTTGGATCTTTGGAGGTTATATTGAAAGCGTTCCATGTATTCCTCTAGACTCTCTTCTTCTCCTTGTGTCATTTCGAAGATGTCTTCATTGACCCTGCAATAATCTTGGTACCTTTTCAAGAATACATGTTTCATGTCTTCCCAAGTTTGTATACAATTCCCACCGAGGCTCATGAACCATCGGAGGGCTGTTCCTTTGAGAGTAAGGGGAAACACATTCAACTTTTGATCATTAGCACAATAACCATATCCTCTATAAAGTACTTCGAATTGAAATAAAAATACATCATGGTCTTCATTTTCCAAACCGTGAAAATTTGGTAGAACATGTGGGGGGATTCTTTTCGTTGGCGCTACTCTTCCTGAATCTCTGATGGGAAATTCGAAGGTAACAACTTCTCCATCTTTCTTACCTACCATCTCTTCATAGATTCTTCATGTGATATTCTGAGGCTCCTCCTTCGAATGTTCCTATCAAATTGTTAGTAGAATGGGTGGTGCTTACAACACCACTAAGGGGAATGATAAGATTTGTGCTCCAAATATTGAAAATGAAATAAAACTAAATGTAAAGATAGAAAATTCACACTCAAAATAAATTCAATAAACTGAAATGTAATCATCCAGCCTACATGCTCTATTTTAACAATGCATCTACAACACAATGTTAGATGTAATTTTGAACTATTGATAACTTCTCCGGCAACGGCGCCAAAATGTTGGTCCCACTATATGTCAGTTAATTAAAATTTAACATGTAGAGTGCTAAACATAAATTATCAACCCACGGAAGTCTTTTATTTCAAAGCTATTGTGCAATATCTATGCAAGAACAATTTCTAGCTGACATTGTTATCTATTGTTATGCAATCAAAACTCTTTGTAAAATAGATTACACCTTCTTGAAAAGAAAACAAACCTAAAACCTATTCATAAATCCAAACTTTAAATCTAATCACACTTCAACAGAATCAATTCTTATGAAATAAGATCTAATTGTATACATCTAAAAGAATTGCTATGTTGGCCAACAATCAATCAAATGAATTAACAACACAACGACTATGACAAATATAATGAATGAAAGCATATAACTATGATAAGCTTAATGAATGAAAGCGTGAATGAAATAATAAGCAAATCTAAATAATAACACATCTACAATCAACACTACCAGCATCTACTCAGGGAAGAGGGTCCTTCCTCCACTGAGCAGAGCTGGATCTCCATAATGAAAGTCTACAACTCCAGAATTAAGAAACTACCAGCATGTATTCTTCTTAGAATAATAAACCCATAGTTACCTACCTTAGACATTAATTAATCCATTTTTGTCTTATTTTCCTAGTTTCCTATATTCCACTCTATGCAAGTTGTCTTCCAGATGCCATAGAAGTCAAACTTGCTAAAACTGAGTCATGGAGCACTTGGGAAACCTCCTAGAAACCATATTTATCATGTATGCTTTATTCCAGATCCTCCAAAGTGCATATCGGCTTTTTCTGCTAAGTTGAATGTTTTATTGAGAAATAAGGCAAAAGGGAAAGTAAGACTAGGTGTAGTTAACTTGTTTTTTGTCCTCATCATCCTCCATCATTTTTTCCTAATAAAAGCATGTATGAGTTGTTTTTCCATCCCTTATTAGCTTGCCTCCTTGACTTTGCCAATTCGTGAGCCTCTATGTGGATTTGGAAACTGCTTTATGCACCTATGGGGGATTTGACTAGATTTAGTAAGCCTACTTTTTGGCTATTTCGAATGGCATCCTTATGCATTCAAATCTCTCATGTAATTATATATTGCAGCAGACTATGACTTCATAAGGTTATCTATTGTACACTTATTCAATACAGATTAGTGTTATGCTCCAATTTCAGTTTCCTTTGTTTGTAAATTTGCATGTTTGATTAGCAATTTTGTGAGTGCAATTGTTCTATCAGTTGGGTTCAACTTCCACATGGTATCAAAGCCTTTGTAGATCAATTTATCTCCTTCCATATTGCTATTGCAGGTTCGACATCTTGACTAGGAACATATTCTGCTGACTGAAGGGCACAGTTTCTGAGCTATGGATCAATCTCAGAAGATCATATTGACTCCATTTAATTTCTTTGAATGGAAAATAGAGATGGAGATACTGTTGAGAGAGAAAAGTCTCTACAGGGTGACTATGGCAACTGAGGCTGAGCCCAATGAAGCTGCAAATAAAATTAAATGGCACAACAGGAGGGATGAGGCCTATGGTCTTTTGTGTCTGAGCATATCAAGAGACCTCCTCTTCCATCTTGATGGATTGACATCACCTAATAGTGTGGGAGAAGCTTGTAGAGACTTTTGGTAAGACAGATGAGATGAGAGGACATCAAATTGAGAATGAATTGATCTCTTTGAGTCCCAGCAGCTTTGAATCCCTACAACTCTAATTTTCCAAGTTTAAAGCCCTTGTTTTGCAGCTAAAATAGTGTGGAATTGAAAAGAAGGAAGAGAAACTAGTTTTGGCCATACTCTCGAAGCTTGGCCCTCACTATTTAGTGTTTGTTTCGACCTTCCATGCCACAAAGTTGACAGCTCGAGCCTGGAAGATGCCTAAGCTTGCAGAGTTCATGGAATCCCTCACACAAGAACAAGATAAACTGGTGATGATGGGCACCATCAAACATTCCAAAGACCAAGCTTTGGTTGCTGGAGATTCGAGGGTGGATTCAAAAGGCAAGAAGAAAGCTAAGAAGCCACCTAAGCAAAAGAGAGACATGAACAAGTCTCAAGAGGAGACCCAAGGCTCCAAGAAGAACTTCTAGAAGAAGAAGAACAAAGGAGAAATAAGCAAGTGCGCATATTGCAGTAAGGTCTATCATCCTGAAAGCTCCTGCATGAAGAAGCAAATTGACATGTTGACCCAACTCCTAGAGGAGAATAACATCTCCCTTCCCGATTGCTCAAAGAAGAGGGAAGGAGGATCAAATTCAAAGGACAGAGAGAGAGTACATGCTTTTGTTGCTGGCACATCAAGCTCACCTAGATTCATCATAGACTCTGGAGCTTCAAGACATATGGTTTCGACCAAGAAGGAATTATCCTCTCTTGACATGTCGAAAGGTCCACCAATAGTGCTAGGAGATGACTCTCTCACTGACAGTTTGGGGAAAGGAAGGATTGATCTTGACCATGGTAAGTTCAATAATGTATTGCATGTTCCAGGTCTTGCCTCTAACCTCTTGTCAATGTATCAAATGACTCACATAGGGTCTCCAAAGAAGGTCATCTTCTCCCCTGATGATGTTGAGATCACATAGATATTGAATAGTAAAGTCATTGCAAAAGGAGTTGTAGATCACACTTCGAAGGTATACATGTTTTCACATTTTCTACCCTACTCAAACCCCTCTGCTCTTTTGATTCATGCTAATGAGGCAAGCAAGCTTTGGCATGAAAGATTTGGCCATCTTAACTATAAGTATATTTCTGATCTAAGTGAAAAAGAAATGGTCATAGGGTTACCAAAGATTAAGTTTTCCAAGGGAGTCTGTCAAGGTTATATCCTAGGAAAACACCTAGAGCATAAATTTGAGAGAGCTAGTCATGAGAGAACCTCTGCACCTCTTGAGTTGATCCATAGTGATGTTGCTGGTCCATTTC
>LPNX010377015.1:118407-193971 GCA_001517045.1 Pseudotsuga menziesii
AATATTCATTGACCTTCATAGATGACTTTTCCAAGTATTGTTGGGTTTACTTCCTAAAACACAAGTCTGAAGTTTTTGACCTCTTCAAAGTCTTTAAGGACTTGGTTGAAAACTAGTCTGGGAGGAGACTCAAGATCCTAATATATGACAATGGTGGTGAGTATTTCAAGTCTGAGTTCATTCAATATTGTAAAGATGCAGGTATTCATATGCAACATTAAATCCCTTACACACCATAGAAAAATGGTGTTGCTGAGAGAAAGAACAGATCACTGAAGGAGATGGCAACCTGTATGATGGAGGCTAAGAATTTTCCACCAAAGTTTTGGGACGAGGCTATAAAATATGCATCCCATATCCAGAATAGGGTGCCTCATAAACAACTTGATGGTATGACTCCTTTCGAAGCTTGGAGTGGGCACAAGCCAGATGTGGCCCATTTCAGGATTTTTGGCTCAAAGTCTTGGGATAGAATTCCAACTGAAAAGAGAAAGGCTTTGCAACCCCAAAGCCAAGAGTGCCTATTTTTTGGGTATTCTAAATATTCAAAAGGGTACAATCTGATCAACTTGAACACAAACAAATCCTTCGTTGAAAGGAGTGTTCAGTTCCAAGAAGAGCCTTTAGCAACAGTTGAAGTTGGAGAGTCTTCTTCACCGCCAGAACCATTGAATGTAAGTGGAGAGACAAATGAGTTTGATGATTATGATATGTATGATAATGATGATTTAATTTCAGATCCTGATAGTCCTACAAGACCAAAATGGGCAGCAAAGACCATTCATGCAGCTGGGGAACTAGCTGGAAATCCTAGTGATCCTAGGAGGACTAGATCTCAGTTTGAGAGTGCCCTGTGTATGAAAGATCCTTTGTTTGAAGAGAAGTGCTATCTGATGGTTGAATGGGACCCACAGACATATGAATATGCAGCACATGATCCAAGATGGAAAACAACCATGAAGAAGAATTCAGCTCACTCCAGAAGAACAACACTTGGGAATTGGTTGATCTTCCCCCAGGGAGGAAGCTATTTCAATGTAAGTGGGTTTTCAAAACTAAGTTTGCTGCTGATGGTTCAAATTTGAAATATAAGGCAATATTGGTAGCCAAGGGATACTCATAGGTACATGGTATTGACTACAATGAAACCTTTGCACCAGTGGCAAAGATGGACTCCATAAGGCTAGCCTTAGCCATTGCAGCTTCGAAGCAGTGGGAGGTACATCACATGGACGTGAAGTGTGATTTCCTAAATAGAGATCTTACTGAAGATATTTAAGTGTAGCAACCTCAAGGGTTTGTGTCTAATCCATATTTTGTGTGCAGGTTAAAGAAATCATTGTATGGGCTCAAGCAAGCCCCCAGGGATTTGTATGTTGTTTTACGCACAGTTACAAAAAATCGATGGAAAATGGAATGATAAATGGGTGATAATGAGAAGAAAATGGATGAAATATATGTCGATAAGTGATAGAAAAATGGACTATTCCAGGGCCCAACAGGCATTACATATTTGCACACCAGCAGCAACAGTAGAGGGAGAAAAATCAAATTTCTCTTCACTTTTTGAAGCAATTACTGGCAAATTTTGCACAGAATTCAAAGGAAAATCATCGATGAATGTTTGCATGGAAGTGCAACAGTGTTTTTATTCAATATCAAATATTCAAATTTCTTCTTCTCTTTTAGCCATATGAGGAGATGAGTAATCAAAGATCTCAAAAACTTCTGGAGCATCAGGAGAAGGAGTCACTACAAGGAGACTTTCTTCAATTCGAATTGACTATGTAGAAGATTCTGCTTCTTCTTCATCTTGAAAAACTTCATCAGAGAGAGTACATGATGATAATTTTGAGTAAAGAACTCTTGTGGTGCTAGATTTGATCTCCAAAGTGCTATTATGATCCTCATTGTGCTTGCCAAAGGTTCTGTCCAATTTTTTCTAGAGATCCTTTGGGTATTCAGCAGAACCAATAAGGTAGCACAAGATAGGAGAAAGGACCAGACATATTGCTCCAAAATATCTATCACCATCATTTATCCAGTCATTCTCATTCTCATAAGACTCTTTTCTCAGTCCAATAGACACCTCATAGAGACCTCGTCTCTGCAGAGATGTAATCATCTTTAACTTCCATTATAAATAGCTTGTGAATGGGGTTAGAAGAGGGACTGATGAGTCCATTTGAAATTGTACCTATTAAAACCTGCAAATCACAACAAAAGGGGAACCATAAGGCCGTACAGCCTACACATTTTAGGCTTTCATTACACCCAACATAATTGATCAAGCAAGCTTGATCAACAATTCCTTTACTTGGGGTATTAAGTGGTAAGCCTTGGCTTTTGGTGCAGTGCTGGAATTTTGAGCTTTTGCTCAATTTTTCATGCAAGATCTGTCAAAAACCATGTTTTTGAGAGATCCGAGCTTCGTCCCGTTGTGAGCTCCGATACCATATTAGTTTTTCACAGTGGTCTAGGAACTGAAAACACAGTCTCACAAAGAATTCAAACAAATATCCATAAAATTGGAAAAATGGTGCTGCAAAGGAAGTAGCAGCTTTGTATAATCAAATGAAAGAATGATGATATAATACAATGTTCATTCTAGATGCATGAATTCCAAGACAATTCAAATTCCCAAGGAGGTCATTCGAATTGAATGAATGGGTGTAGCTTAACTGACTGTAAGCCAAAGTAAACACACTAGTTAACCAACTGATCAAGTGCCGATTGACTCAACTGAGTCCTAACTGAAGTTGGAGTGCAATGAATGAATTATTCTAACTAAAATTAGCTCAAACACATGTCACTGCATGCCAACCACCAAGTGGTAGTGCATCATTAACTCCAATGAACCCCGATGAGGTTAACTGAAGTCAACTGGTCATCATAAGTGGTTGTAGGTGCTTGTGTTAGCTCCAGTTCATAAATAATCATTAAAAATAATTAAATAATCAGTGGAGGCACCTTCACCACTTAACTTAACTGATTATAACCATCAGTTAACAATTAGGTGCATTTATGACACTCAGATCACTCCCTCAGTGCTCCAGTTGGCCTCCCCAAATGAATGAGAAGGCTTAGTTGGCCTCCTTGAGTGAAGGTAGGCATGGGTGTGCTCATGCTCATGTCATACAGTGCTCCTCTAATGCCATTTAAGTCAATAAAACTTAGGATAGTGGTTTAATAAGGCCAAATTGGCCAAATTAAGTGTGCATGGTGGGTAGATGTCTCCAACACTAGATGCGTTGATGACTATGGAAGAGAGAGAATACATTCCTAGTTAAGATGGAGTGTTGATGTATTTGTAACTTTAGAAGATATTCTGATGTATATTATCATTGTATGTTGTTGTACCCCCATCAGAGATGCATTTACCTCCTTTTAGAATGTCATTATTGTGTATAGATCTTGAGGTACAACCTTTGTTGTAAGTCGGGGAAATAGTCCCCAGTGTAACATCATGTAATGTGTATTTGGAGTCTCTCTATGAGAATTCGGCCTTGTTAGGGTAACGGGTCAGCCCTAGTCATGTAATAGGTCAGCCACTTGTATAAATAGGGAGGCACTCTCCCTCATTTATACACACCTCACACTCACTCAAGTTCGCATGAGGGAGATAGAGATACAAGGAGGAGAGATAGATAGTTGCTGAAGAATTTTTATTACTGGGATTGATCATCTTATGACACATCCTTTGTGACTGTATTGTTTTGAGGAAGTTTGTAGGGTTTTCTCCTTTATGGTTCCCCCGGTGAAAATATTTGTGTCTTGTGTATATGTTCTATCTTATGCATATTTTTGTACTTGTTATTCTTTTAGATAGAGATCCTAACTAAGCTAACAAGATCTAAAAAAAATAACACATAGGGGAGGTCAAGAGTCAATTTTTCAATCTCTAGGAAAAGGATGCAAACCAATGTTTGAGGTGATGATGGATGATGTGTAGGTGGCCAAAGGTGGACCAAAAGAAGGGGGAAAATTTACTTTCCAAGACCAAGAATCACACTGGTTCAATGGTGCATAATTAAATCAAGAATCTATTGCCCTTGTCAACTTATGGGTGGTTCTATTGATTATACTCATCAAATAATCAATACATCTAATGCAACAACAGTAATGTGAAGTACAACATCAGATAATTTATCATCATGATATGAAATAGCAGTAGGAAAATGGCATATATCACATGATCATCACATCATCTCATCAAAAGGAGGAACAATAGTAGCAAATATGTACCTCAGTACTCTGGAATTCATAATGCTCTAAAGAAAAAATAAGTATGAAAAAGTATGCTCGCAGAATGTGGCATAACAAGAGGGTATCCATTGATGTTTCTTTTGATCTACCAATTAAACTTGAGAACAACAAGTTAGATCAATAAACAAGGAAAACCCATGAACCATAAATAAAAAAAAGTTTTAGGATGGATCCGGGATCATCGGTACCTACCTATTGGCTATAAAGTCAGGAAAAAACTAAAAATTGTCAAAGTGAAAATGGGGAAATCTAATGAATCTCATAATATTAGGGAATCCTAATCATCATGTCAATTTTGGATTAAGAGAATCCCTACACTAAGTGATAAATGATGGTCACAACCTTGTCTTGGACACTCAAAATCGAACCAAGGGGTAGAAACTTCTAACACTATGAATCTTTGGGATTTGAAAAAAACTCTGGTTCATATAGATTTCACTATGCCAAGGGAGAAAATACTCACAAAACTTATAATAACATTAAGTCTGGTTAATAAGAGAGGTGCAAAATTAACAAGAAGGGATCAACACACATAAAACACAACAGAAATTCAACCCAAAATCTGACACCTTGCATGTCTAAAATTCGACACTTCTCTATTGCATCTTCGATGCATGCACCTTTTTTTGATGTCAATGGCATAACATCAGATATTCAACGTGATACCAAATTCGATAGAAGATCCAACGCAACCATGGTGTCTCCTATTCGACAGTTATCTATTTCAAAGTGTCACTAAAAACTTGCAAAAACCATCGAATATCCAACGCCTACCAACACCTAAAGGGTCGGCTTTCCGACGGGCTGAAGTGTCGAAGTCATGGCAACATCGTCGATGTTTTTCCAGAAAGATTCAAATATTCAACGGGAAAGGTGTCAGAGGTTCAACAAAATTATTGGTTGAACATCAGTTGAAGGTGTCAGATCTTTAACAAAAGCGTCAGAACACCGTCGGAAAAGCGACGCTTGGTGGTAGATTTAACAATTTTTTTTGGATAGGTTTCCATTTAGGAAGCGGTGTAGTGTAGTTCACTTAAACATCTAGTAACATTGGTAACATTTGAATGTCTTGAATGCATGAATCTTTTGTGGTTGGTCATAATGAGGAATGTATAAGTTGACGACTTCCAGAGTACTTACAGCTTTGCATCAAAGTTGAAACCACCAGGTGCAAGCCCACCCTGAATAAAAGGTAAAGACGTTGTATAAGTTGGATTTTACAATTTTTATGACATTCATAAACATGAAAGCAATTATATACTTCTCTGGATAAAAAGAAAGTAAAGGCTTACATTCTAACAGTCAACATGAGCAAAGTTGCTTCACTAATATCTATGAGAAATTGATCAGTATCCCAACCTAGACATGTTGAATACACAATATAAAATATTAGCTCAGAAAGGGATGTGATCCATTCTTTGAAAGTGGAAACTTATGAATTCAATCAAACAAAACAGGACTATAAGCCCCATTACCTGTCTGGGCATCTCCAGTGTTTGTGTTAATATTACCAAAATTCCCCTGATTCATTCAGGGATGAAGCTCTTAGATAGTTTCACCTAGCACTGAATCTATTAGTCACTTCCAACAAATCATAGATGCCTTTGTTGGACACTTTGACATAGATAGACCTATGACATTGGCATGAAACTTTTGTTCAACATAAAATAGAGGGATGATGAATCACGGTTTCATTATTACTTCTGAATGTGGCCTCAAGTTGTTCCCTCATGCAAAACAAATATTGATTATTTTCAACTTGTTGAGCTCACAAATTCACTTGAACCACGAGTACGTCTTTACTTGCTTACAAAACATTTAGAGTGATATTAGAATGTCATAGAAAATTGCCTTGCATATATGAAGCTTTGGAGATTCAAGATAGTCTATACTTGCAACAATACCAAACACCTATTATTTGTGTATATAGAAACATTAGCATAAGTGGAGATAGCGTGGTTGAAACTTCAAACACAAACAAACATATGTGATACAACTCTTATGATAGACAATGTTGATAATCTGTTTTCATTTACAGTTCTTTACCTGACAACTCTTACAAAAAAAAATATGGTATGCTTCTATATATATTTTTCATTATGTAGCACACACTCTGTCGATGATCATTGAATTTTATGCATCAAAATAATCTAATTAGTGTTTTAGATATGATAGATTTTCACTCAACATGTCCAAATGAGTGATGATATAGAATCATTTTATGAAACATATAAATAAAATGCATGCTCAAGTCCAAGTCAACCGAAGGAATAAAATGTGGATGCCCAATGGAGATATAAATCACTTAAGAAGAACTCATGACATTATAAAGGATAGAAAAATAATTTAGTTGTCAATTAAAGATAAGGGCCAGAGAGAAGTTTTGTTATTTACAAAGAAATTTATAAATACAATAAAGGATACCAAGGAGTGTTATGAAATGGTGCGAATAAGAGTCTTAGATGGCATAAAGTCCATAATGTTGAAAAATGTGACACTCTGAAGGAAGTACTAGTATAATTGAGTAGAATGCTAGAAGTATATGTTGAGATTACACATGAGATTCCAAGCAGTTTTCCTCCAAAGAAGAAGATTGGGAATAAGATAGACATAGTTAATTCATCCATGTATGTACATGCTTTAGTAATTACTCTTCTTCATATTACTCCATTTATCCTTCAAGTTAAATGGCATACACAACTTGTCAAGTATTTATTTCCCATGTTCCAATATCCATTTCCATGGGATTACGTTGGTTATCTCATTGGAAATATGACCTTCATACTTTTCTTTGTGAAGAAAAACTTCCCTCAAAATGAGCTAGTTGGATTCTATAGCATATTACTGAGTTTTTTGGTAAGCTAGAAGGGCTGTTTTTTAAGAACGTACATGGAAATCAAAATTTTCACCTATAATGGTAGATGCATATAATTTTAAATATGCATCATGCATGGAAATCACACATTGCAATAGTACAATGATCACATAGTGCAATAGCATACAAGCATTAGATGTGCCACACGCTGTGCAATAGCATATCGTGCACAGACATAGAAAACACCACTAACTTATACAATAAATTTCCAAAATATCAAAGGTATGCAAGCTTTACTGATGGACTAGCTAGCAAAGAAGTTCCACAATCCACAATAGAAACACAACCTCCAGCACAGAAACCTGCAACTAAATGTTCATAAAATGCCATCAATATTTTCATCAGATTCTTTAAGAAGCAATCATGTGCCCAATTGAATAAGATGGATTGTATGTTGACCTGTTGATTGATCATCAATGAGGAAGTCTCCCATGTCAAACTGAAGGAAATAGAAAAATCGATTTATTAGAGTATATTAATCCCATGACATACCTACTAGTAACTATGACTCATACAAAGAACATGGTATGCATGTGTTTATCCTTAAATACAATCAATCTTAAACTTGGAAAAATAACATGATTCTATTACATACCTTCCAGTAACCCTTTCGAGTAACTGGAGCATATTGATGTTTACCCTTGAAGTGATTAGTCTCAACACCACCAAAAGTCATTGCTGCAAATGGGATTTCTTCAATAAAAAAATTTTTCCCTTGGGAAAGAACTTCGAAACTGTTTCCAACAAATGTGAAACTATTGCCTTTAGCGAAAAGATGTCATACCAAATCTAGTGATCTATCATTGTAAATTAGTGAAAATGACTGATACTCTTTTTCAGGCCGTGGATACCTCTGGAAGATTGCCCGAAAACAACAAAAATAAACAGTTTTTATAACTTAAGCATTCAAACAATGCCTTCCAGAAATAAAGTAGCAAATAGATCTTTATTTTTTCAAGCAGATCTCAATACTTTGTTACACACTTTGTTACCATAATTATCAATGCAGTTATTATTCTTTTGTATTCCAGAGTTGAGATGTTTTCTCTAAGTGACCACTTTAAACTCGGTGATAAATTGGAAGCAATATATAAAGATATAAATTCCTAATAAAATATTTGCACAAAGAAGACTTTGTAACAAATTAGCAATTATGAGTAATAAAGTGCATAGTGATGTTGGGGTGAAAAGTTACAATGGAAACTAAAAATACCAATGTGTACCATGCCCAACTCACAACCTACAGGGATAAGCACAAATATAAACATAGGTTTTCCACTGCACAATCAAACATGAAAGTTGAACAAGATATGAGATTAATAAACAAATTACAAAACTAATGGAGAAAGATAAACTGGGGTAGAACAAGATATGAGATTAAGAAACAAATTACAAAACTACTGGAGAAAGATAAACTGGGGCGGATAACAATATATTCATGCAGAATAATAGGGAAACAACGCTTCAGATACCATTTTCCTCAGAAATCTATCTATCTTTTTCTGTCTTTTGACCTTTCATATTCCCATCAAACTCAAATGCCTATCATATTTCTTGTAATGAAATGCCTACATTTAATTTTGTTGTCCGCGCTATATGGAATTGGTAAAGTATTGCCAAGGGGTCAGTTATCATGATAAATCAAACTATTTAAGGTAATTGTTTAGATAAGATAGAACAAAGTTCGCCTCAATGTATGGTAATCATCATCATCAACTAAATGTATGTGTGTGCACATGCTTAAATACCCAATACACAACTCAATCAAACAAAAGAAAACATAATTATACCTTGACTTGTGGATCTTCACACTGTCTTCTTATGCTTTACCTTTCAAAACATCATTCAACATACTTCATTTTTTTTCCTATTGCAATAGTTTCATGTTAGGACCCATCAAATAAATTTATGTTTGTTTATGAAAATAACAAAACCAATCTAGATAAATACAATTCTAGTACAATATAAATTACAATACTATTCAACTATTCAAGTAAATTAATTATTCAGAATAGATCACTTGATAAAACATGGATAACCAAAAATACTATGTATATAAGGTCATCGATCTCATCAAAATGCCATTTCTTGCCTCTTAACTATGGAAATGTTTCTCAACACTATATGTAACAAGTTCCAATGGATGAGTCAAATAGCAATAGTGAAAATTATACACAAAAATTATAGAAATAGATGTTTTTTAATGTATTCTTCCTTACCATTCATTGAGCTCCTCTCTGTTTTGAGAATAATTTAATATTCTCTACTAAACAAGACCAACCACGTGAAGGTGGAAGCTCTTATGGCCCCTCCCCCCCCTCACATCAACTCCCCAAACCGAATGCATCTACTTGCAAATAACAATTTATTTCACTATTTCACAATCCAAATAACAATGCATCTACGATGCAAATAACAATGCATCTACTGCAAATTATTTCACTCAATAGTTGAAATATGCTTTCATTAAATCATTCATTAAACCATTCAATCATTCAATAGCTGAAAATACCATTCATTAAAACATTCATTTAGTCAATGGCAGAAAAAAAAAATCAGTAAACCATTCATTAAATCATTCATTCAAACATTCATTCATGAAACAGAGCAAAAAATCATTAATTTTTTTTTTTATAAATAAGAATTACTCAAAATTTGTTTACTCACTTCCTTTTTACTTTTCTTCTCTTTAAATATTTAGTTAGAGTCACATCTTCCAGAATCCGATCATCGGTATCTCTACTAGTCTCCTCGGAAGGTTGAACTTCAGGCGAGGGGCGATGAATTTCTACAATAATGTCAAAATATTTCATTAATATATTTATATTTTTATAAATATGAGTAATTCATTTAAAAAAACATTACGAATATGTGTTTTTACCTGCCATGGGCACATCAACATGTTCAACATTATCTCGTATAGGCCCAACCTGTACCGTGTTATCTGCATCTACATGCTATGCAGTTGAATTGTGTAGAATTAGAATTAATGTTCATCATCTACAATGGTCCATAAAAAACAATAGCACATTAATAAATTCATTACCAGGATGAAAAGCATGATATTCGTTTGGTTGGTCATGTACATCCTCAACATGAACGGGATCATTACTTTCCTACACAAAAAGGAATAAATAATTTATGTTAATTTATTTATAATGAACAAATTGCATGAACATTAATAAATTATCATTAAAATATATAGTTTTTACATACCTGGGAACCAGATGGATCAGCAGAAGATCATGCAGTATGCCCAGACAAGCTTCTCCGGTGTTTAACAACGGTGTCAAAGCCCTGTTCGAAGCTAAGCTTCATGTAATCCGCACTGGGCAATTCTTTGAACTGGCTGGCCTTCATATTTGCATGATGTCATTAATTTTACATTTTTTGTCAGAACAAAATAAAAATAATAATCTGTATGATATTTAGATGCAAATTCGGGTTTTGTGATACTTACATACCGGGCCGCCAAGTTGGAGTAACCACCAGGCCCAAGCTTGTGTTGGCCAATTTTTTCAATTCTTTCCTTGGTGGCCTTAGATGTGTCTGAGAGCCTAATTAATTTTTTAAATACATTAGTCGATGTACCAAAATTGATATAAAAACTAGTAATAATAAGGCTTACCACTACATATTGGAATGTATTGCATACCTCCCTGTTCCAGCTGGTGGTATCTTTCCTGATTTTCTCAGGCCCTTCTCTTTTCCATCTTCCACTAGGGCTTCCACTCTATAGATGGAATCATTGGAGGGTGCTCATACCTAGGGTTTTTTTCTAGGTGAACCCTATACTGGTCTCGGACAATCTTCAGATGTTTTCCAGCCTTTTGTAGGACCTTCGATGTATCGAATGTATATTTTCCAAACAGACTAACCAAGCAATTGTTTAGATCATCCTTTAAATCTTTTGGCTGCTTGTTCCACATTGTGTGGATGGTGGGCCTGAATATATCCAAAGCCAAATCATTCATATGTTTATAAAATATATCATTTCCTGCAAAACATTAATGCCATTATTAGTCAACATTAAAAAATATTATTGGTATATTAGACACAAATTATAAAAACTAAATTGAACAATCTATAATGACTTGGAATCCTCTCTATCTTTATTGGAACTAGTTCTTCATTCACCAAAAATGTACACACTATTGAACCAGTGCTAGTCACACGAGAAGATCCAGGAAATGCTTCCACATCTCTATCTAACCCTGCATCCACCGCTTCTTCTGCAACATCTGTTGTGGGTGGGGCATCATCAGCAGCACCCTCCGCTGCCCTCGGGGGTGTCGCAGAGTGTGTTTTTGACTGTTCAGTGGAAAATATGGGAGCAGTATGTGGTGTACGTGGAGTGGTTTGGTCACTGGGATCAACATTTCCTTGACCACCACTGATAATCTCCATAACGCGCTGTAAATTCAAAGCATTGTATTATAAGTTCAATAGCATATAAAATCAAATATTATAAAGTTTTTATAAATGAATTTACATTATTATTCGATAACTTACATCCACTTGTTTATGGTGCTGTAACAACAATTGAATCCTTTGCTCGATGCCTTCTGTTAGTGGAATTGCCAATGTGAGACGAATCAGTTCCTCATTTTGTTTTTCCCTTGTCTTTTGTAGCACCCTCAACAGGTCTGCAGACTCTCTAATTTCACTATCTCTCATCAACCGAGAGACCTCATTCTATAAAGAGTTTTGAGACGCTATTTCATAAATCGAATCCCCTGTCTACAATTGGAATATATAAAAAATTGCTTATTCTTTGAAGCAATAGTGTGCGCAAATAATTATATTAACAAAAATTATCTATCATGACAGAGTCATAGTATTACATCTAGGATTACTTGATGCCTATATGAGGGTGTGGTTTGATCAACAGAAGGGTATTTACCTCGATCAGCCACTTACAAAAAAAGTAGAGAACATTATCACAATGAACGCAATATGTAAAAGCTAACAAATACAGAACAAAAATAAACACTATGCTACATGTTTTATATGTGTACATTTTTTAAGTATTTAGAATGTGGAATTACATTTAGGTTTACTGGTTGCCTCAAGGCTCCAGTCATCTGATCAACAACTGGGGACTTTCCTCGGTCAATCTGCAAAAAAGGTATACAACATTACCATCATGAGCATAAACATAAAAATGAAAGAATACATAAAAAAATAAACATTATGCGTCACGATATACATCTTTATGATTTTAAAGTATTTGAAATGGATAATTACATTCATGTTTGGCTGTTTCCCTGATGCTGTAGTCAGCTAATCAATAGCTGGATGGCTTCCCTGATCAACACTCTGCATGAAAAATAGATAAGATTATATAAACGAACCTAATATACTAATGAAAATACATAACAACATATCTGTATGTCCATCCTAAATTTAATATTGCATTGGCAATATCGATGTATACCTATTGCCTTGACTCGGGTCGACAAACATCTACGGAGACAGAGGTGCCCCTGAGAGAACCCTGCATCAAAAACATACTAAAAGTTACCTAAGGAAACATGAAAAGTAGAAAATTACAATTATATGCTAACGAAAAGTCCTATAGATGTTAAAATAATTAATAAAAGGTTGGTTAAATTGTTTGTTGTACCAAAACCATACTAACCGTGTTTGTATCTACACGATTCAAATTGTAATCAATAAGTAGTTCTTCTCCAGCAGCTATTGATTTAATTTGACATACAAAGACACGATTTCCTTCAGGTGACTCGAATATGCAGTTGGGGTTGCTTTAGTGTAGACACCAGTTGTGTACTGTTTATAAACCCTGCAATATTACCAGTTGTTTTTTGCCTTCCATCCATGTACAACATTTCTCCTTTATTTTTAGATTTGTCTTTCAGTTGTATATAATTCGCTGACAACCCATATCTACGCATACTTTGTGTATATTGGACCAGGTGCATCCAATCACTGTAGTTGTAATAAGTTCCAACATACTCCATCAATTCTACACATCTACCGTATCAACCTTTATGTCGTCCATGCAAAACAACCCCAATCCATGCAATGACGATGGTGCAATTCTATATATCCTCTCATTCACACAAAAATCAGTGTTTACTTGAGGAAGATCACTAGGAACCCATTGTTTCACTAGGTGTTGGTACCTTAAGGGCCTGCCGATGTCTCCCACTATCTCATCATCATAGGAATATGACCCCACTCCTTTGAGAACAAATTTCATGCATTTGTTGAATTTTCTTCTGATCTTCTGACATATAGTTGATCTAGCCCTTGTATACCTACTGGATGTCTCACTTTCCTCTAGCCTTCCCAAACTACCTTCACTAGAGGAAGACTGGTCCGACAAATACCTGTTTGGTTCTACCTACACCATGGCCGAAAAAAAATTTGGCATAATCATAGCAAAATACCAGCAAAAAAACTTGGAAAAACTTATAAGCAAAAAACTTGTTAAAGAAAAAGCTTGTCAAGAATGATTTTGGTTAATAGCTATGGGCATTTGGTAGCCCTAAAAATTCTAATGTATTCCCCTCTTTTAGTTACATACAAGTCTCCATTCTCACTTATTGCTTGCATTGCATTTTCCTAACATGAATTGGGTAGGCTTCATAAGCTTCATATGTATGCTTGTAGCCATTGTACTTTGGCCTTTCAACGTTGTCAAGCTTGAGACAATATGTTATGCATATGCATCAAATATAACAATGCAATTTATGCCAATATATGTCTGTACAGGGCATGGAGTATCTCCTTTAATGGACTATCTCCTTCAAAGAACATATCTTCGCATTCATCTACCTTTACTTCGGATAGAAGTGATACAGAGTTCGTATGTTGGTCACTTCCATCAAAAAGCATCTTTGACATGAGTTCCTTTTTCAAGGAATCATGATTAATCTCCTCTTCCAAACTTCTAGCTGGTCACTTTTCCACTATACATTGGCCCGATTATTCATTTTCCTGACCACTCCTCTCTCCTTACTCTACACTCGTTGTTGTAACCCTTACTTTTGATGGTTGGAAGTGGTTTTTAGTTTTTCCATGAATGATGTTGTGATGTTGTAGATGATTATCCATTTTACCTAATATGTTTTATGATCTTTTCCATCTTTGCTAGGGTGCACATACCTATTTTTTACGGCTTCTTTTGCTTGAAAGCTGAAGGGCCTAAAAGTGCCCAGATCTCATCTAGGACCCTTTAAGAGTCATAATAACAACTATTGTTCTAGGATGTTATTCTCCAAATGATACACCAAAACCATACTTATCGGTTAATATTTGTGTAGGGATTTTTTTTCTTCTAATCTCTCCCATAATTTATCATACTAATGGGATTGTGACTATCAAGTCAATGCCTTATTTGCATAGTGGCAATCCTACAACAGTACACTGGAAATTCTAAAAAATTCTGATGTATGCCCCTCTTTTAGTTACATACAAGCCTCCATTCTCACTTATTGCTTTCATTGCCTTTTCCTAACATGTATTGGGTAGGATCACAAAATATCATGTTATACATGGGCACTATGATATGCTCACAAATATTTATATAATGTATTATAAGTGTGTGTTCCTAAAGGATTTGGAAATATACATGGATGGGAACTATGCTTGGTCACCAATTCTTTCATGTCTCTGGAAATATGTTTGAAACATACATCACATATAGCAAGTATGATGACATGTAGAATGTTGGAGTGATTATGGTGGTTGTGTATTTGGATATGCAGGTGTTCTTATTACTGGCCTAACCCCTTTTCAACAATAATATTTGCAGATTTAATCAAGTGTGTTTCTATATACAATATAGAAACATATATAAAACATATAGAATAATCCTTGATCGATAAAAAGATTACAATGAGCCTTGTGACTCAGACTCAAACTCGGCTGAGTCAACCGAGTTGACCCCCAACCGAGCTGACTCGGCCTTTGAAATGATTTGAGTGACAAGTTTGGTACCGAACCAAGCAATTCAGGGTATGACTGACTGGATCGATAACAAAATTGTCAATTTGTCCCAATCCGTACTAACTCTACCAAGTGAATGTGGGACTGCATAGGTCACACACATGACACTTAAATTCAAAACAAAAATTAACCTAGAAATATAAACATCGAGACTCTAAACCTTCTTCATTGTCGAGTCAATTAGCTTTGTACGATTCCTATACATCATAACACTATTTGGATTAAAACACAACTTTCTTTGTAGGCCCTAGATGCCACCCATGTGCAAAATCATCAATCTATAAAGCAGCCCCCAAATACAAAAGCGTTCTTCACAAAATAGGGCATGAACCATGTGAACAACCTTCCAAGTGGACCAGCTCAATGAGTAACCTCCAATCATGTAATATCTCTCATGAAATGGTGTATAAAAGAGTGTAAGCATGCTTCAAATGATGACTTTCTCCTTTGGTAGGGTTGAACACTACCCTTATGCATGTGTCTCCAAGGGTGAATGTTCCTCAAATAATGAGAGAAGGCCTTCCTCTAACAATAAACCAGTACACTAAGGTGAATTGGCCCTCTTTAGGGCTTCCATTTGATGCACAGGGGACCTTAATGCATAACAAACTTGGTATTTTAGGGCCAACTAGGGTTGTTACTTTTCTTGTGCACAGGTCCATATATTTTTAGGGTTGTTTTGTGACCTACGGTTGCAAGGAAAGCCACCAAAGACTAGTATCTGCTATTGATCTCCTTCAAGATACTATCGAGAATCACCTAAAGCACAATCCAACTTGGTTTATAGGGTCTGAAATTAAATGATATTTGTTTTATTTAGGTTTGTTTACCCCCCTTTTGTGGAGAAAAAGCACCCAAAATTCATGATACTGCTATAAATTGTTGATTAGGAGGTTGGAACAGCCCTTATTTATTCCCATAATGAAGGCCTGAGGCTGTTGGAGTGCCCAGGCCTGCTCTTTATGTCCATATATGTGCCTAGAATTGTTTGTTAATGTCATTTCAACCCTCAAATTCAACCCAACATTTCTCAAAGCCTGTTTTTTCCGTTGTTCATCACTTGGCATAGGGCTATTCATGCCTAAAACTACCTTTTAACCCTCCAATTTGGACTAGATTTAGAGGTAGGCCTGTTTGGTGATGGATAAGTGCACAAGGGTGCCCAAGATGCTGAAATAGGGTTGCTTCATACCCTTTTTTACTATCAAACAGGTTTGTTTGTGCCCAAAATTCATGTGGATGCTGCTATAAGGCATATGAATGAGATTTTAGGGTTGATTTCACCCACAGATTTTTAATTTTCACAGCCAAAATTGTAAAGAACGCCTCCTATTTCCATTGATCATCATCTTTTATTGCTGCAATGTGCCTAGATCTGAAAGTTGGCCTAGTTATAGCTGATTTGAGATGCTTTACTATTTGTTGTCACCTTCAGAATGCTCCCAAAGTGCTCAGATTTGTCCCTTTGATGCTCATACTTGATTCTAGAGTTGTTTATGCCCATAGGACTGCCCAACATTTCTCCTAGTGTGCTAATAACTAAAAATGAAATGGCTCACTGCTATTACACTCCATAAACTGTCCAAATTTCAAAACCAACTCAGAACTGCCTAGATTTGATTTCAAGATTACAATCATGGCAACTTCACCCCTGAAGAGTGTGATTACAATGCATTTTTTACATGTTTCAAAATTTGTAACTGTACACAATTTTTTTTATTTGAATGCCAATATTTTCTACTTGTTGGTATGTTTTGAAATATCTTAAACCTTATATTTTGTAGTTTGCAGCAAGAGTTTGTGGTAGGTGTTTTATTCATTGTGGTCAAGGAATGAAGCTTTTGGTTGATAAAGGATTTTAATTATTCAAAACAAGTTCATTTCTGAAAGTGACTTTTGATTCCCCACCAAAGATATATCTTTTAATAATGTTGGGTTTAGCCAGCTCATACCTAGTGTTTCCCTGCTCTTGGGGGCTTTGGAGTGGGTATGAAACGTTTCCCTATCAGTGCAATCATTCTTCCCAATTTTTGACAGTTTCCCTGTGATTGCCATTACATGATTGCCATCTATAAACCACTATTGTGGTTTCATCATTTCTCCCATTCAAGAACAAAAAAGTAGACATGACTTCTCTCCCTACATTAAGTCCACGTGCACATAATGACTAGCTTTGGTACTTCCTAACTTTTCAGTATTCCTTTTGACTACAAAAGTGAAACATGAAACAATATCCTTACTTTCAGCATCTTGCACAGCTAATGGCTTTGATCAAACTGTATAAGTACTTTCTTCCCAAAGTAAATATTTTGAGACCTACGAATGAAGGGGAGCGAGATGAATGGTTGAAGGACTCCAATGGAGGATGAATTGATGCCCTGTTCTGCCTCCCCAAAGGTCCTTTTATAATGAATATTATCCCTAACTTATCATTGATTTGTAGTCTTCTATTGTTCACCCATACTGCTCTAAGAAACAAATTTTTATGCCGATCTAGTATGTATATTCATGATGATGCTTGTTTTCCCATATTAATTTTCAACCCTAAGGAAATGCTAACTTGTTTTCCCATACTAATTTTCAACCCTAAGGCAACCCTAAGGCAATTCCATAGTAGAAAGAACCAAAAAAGACTATTCCGCACAAATCAAAAGCCTCTTAAATTAACCATATCATGCCTTCCTCAATGATTTTATGAAACCAAGGGGATGTAAAAAGGGCAAGGAAACATCAAATATCACTCACACCAGGGAATAATTCTAAATCTAACCAACTGTCTAAACTTAATTTTAGATTTTTCTTCTTCTTTTAGATTTGATCTTGAGTCCTATGTGAGCTTTCACATGAGCATCTACCAATTGACGACCCTTGGGGTTAGCAACCATAAAACTATCATGACGTATCAATTAAGGAGGATCCTTGGGATTAGCAACCATAAAACTATCATGGTATCTAAAAAATTGAAGGTACCAATATCAACCTTAGGATGCCAATCTCCAATATTTTTGCACCCATAACCTCACAAAAACTCTGTGAAAACAAAGATTTTGGAATTTGTAGGTTACTAGAAATGTGAAAAAATTGGAGTTACCAATAAGAGTGATGGTATATCAATTGATATTAGTGATCAAGTAATGAGCAAGTATTGGATGCATACACTATCAAATATGTGGTATAAACCTCAATACATCCCTAAACTAAGATCTATGGGTATATTATTATTATTATTATTATTATTGCCCATTTATAGTTATTTCCATTCATTTATCAAATTACACGTGGATTATGGTGTGTTTTATTTCGTTAAATGATATTTCTAGAGTAGGGATTCTTTACTATTTATAGGCTATTGAAGCAATTCAAAGGTGAAACTATTTTTTATCATCACCATTAATGACTCATTTCTAGGCATTATCTAGGTTCTCCTTGTTAGGTACCACAACTACCTTCTCTTATCCCCTATCTTTTGAAGGGTTGAAGGTATTACAAAAGGTACTGGATCACCGAATGGAAAAATATAGTATCCCAAACTGATATTCTATTGTTTTGATAGTATGTTTGTAGGTTCGGTGCTTTAGTTATGCTATATTGACAAAATAAAATTTACATGCAAAAAAATGTCGTGCCAAAAGGCCCTATAATATAGTTGTTTTGGAGAATAAATAGGAAAAATACTGTCAGTGAGAGAAGGTACACATACCAATAATAATAATTTTTATAGTACGTCGAGATATGTGAGGCATGCAAGCAATGCATGTAGCAGAAGATGTAGGTACAATTATCAAAATAGTTTATTTAGTCAAACTTATTACCTTTCTCTTTTGCATTGAATTAGCCACTTTCAATTAACTAACTCTAAAATAGCTAATAAGTGTTGGCTAATAATGGTGACGATTCATGGTATTATGTTTCATTAGGTTGCAACATTGCAAACTTGTGAAGCATAATACCACGAATATTCACCATTGCTTGGATGAACACTTGTTATCTTTTGTGAGATATAGTTCATGTGGACATAGTTCTTGAACTCTGTCCTCATGGACAATTTTGTTTGATGATGATATTTATAGGTATCTAGAAAAACATTTAATATTTTGAAAAAATAGTTATTGTAAGTGGATTAATTCATTCAATCACTTAATGAAAATATATTGTATAGTCCAAGATCTCATGGTGTTTATATATTGGGAATTACTAGGTTAGGTTCGAGTTGATTTCTAATACAAGGTTTCTATAATAAAACACCTTAAAGAAGAAATCCATAACATTTGGTAGAATTCTGTCAAACCCTTGTTGTCGCTACAATTTGGAAAATACTGGGTTAGGTTCGAGTTTCTTTCTAACCTAGGGATTTTATAATGATTTTGAATGATCTAGGGGTTAGGTTTGATTTTCTTGATTATAACAAAATATGGCTCAGCAATCCTACTCAGGGCAGCGACCGATTTTCATCCTTCTCCACCGGGCCAAGCATACAGGTGAGCAGAAAAACTCTATCTATCATGGCTATGGTGGAACTCAAATCCTTCTCTAAACCTCCCTTAAGCATCTCATTTTGGTGGGGTCAGCTTAATATCTTATTTGGGAACTGGTTGCTGAGATAAATCACATAAAAACAACCAAACCAGTTTGAATGCGAACGAAAATGTGGTGGGTTTGTCCACTAATTGTAACGCTCAGACTGGCCAGAATTCAGAATCCATATAAGCCAATATGGGTCAAATGTGGGTCAAATGAAACTATCAAATGAAACTCTATTTTTACCCCCATAGATATCTCCACAACTATCTCTATTTGAAGTCCGTAGGACATTGTAAGTAATTTTAGGGGTACTAGTGAACCCATTCCCACATGTTCAGTTCGCTAGGGCTAGGAGCATTGGGTCTGTTATTAGCTGATCAATGTAAATGCATGCACAATGAAGAAACCCATGTTTGAAAGTTGATAAAGATAATACAACTATCTATTCATTCCGTGAAAGAAAACCTGAGGGATGTTGGAATTAATTATTCATAAATTGGGTACCAGAGTATAGAGACTGTCATCGAAGTGCCTGCCTACTATTTGCACATTTGGGCAGTAAACAGTTGCAGCGTACTTGATTTCGTAACAATTAGTGACTTGCTTGGATCCATTGACTTCGCAGCCATTTGTGACCTGCTTGGATCCATAGTAAACTGCCATGGAAGGCACGAACATATCAATAACATCCCCTATCACTCTTCCTACTACCAGGGGATCTGTTGAACGTGCCATTGAGGCAGAGTACTATGAAATCCTTTTTCCTTTATTTATTTCCTCTCAAAAAAAATCACAGTTGAATTCGGATGCATTACAAACAAAGGTTAAAAAAGGAAGGATTCAAGTTGGTGAAGAAGCAGGAACTATGGATAGAGCCCCTTTCAGTTGTTGGTAAAAGTAAAGTAATCAAGTAGGCAAGGTATATAAATGAGGTGTCTAAGTGCTCACCCACACAAGATCCCGTTCACCATAATCGAGTGAGAAGGAACACATCACCACTGGATGAGAGAGTGAGGACCATCCGACCTCGTAAAAATGGAGGTTTGCTTTATCCAAAGCCTAAATTGAGAAGGTAGGATTGAAACATACCAACCCTGCACAACCTAGGTCTAAGCCTGCTCTAATAGCCTATGCCTTTCCTCTATTGGCTAATAAACCCTGGAGATTTGCAGGCACTTTGTAGGACTATCTTAAAAGTTTAAAAATAGACATGAATTAGGGCACAGTAGTCACAATTTTGGGATGCATTGTCTCGACTGATAATTGGCCTCCTTGTTCGCTACAAAACCACAATCCACTCTCCTTAGTCTTCGTGGCCGGTCCAAATCATTGCTCCCACTGATATTATTCTCTGGCCAAGTTGCGCAGATCGACCCTTGATCACTGAATGACAAGCACCAGATGAGATGCACAGCACAGAGGAAGAAGCTTTCTCATGATCACTGAACACAAGCACCCGACGAGATACAGAGAAGAAGCTTTCTCGTGAAGCTGAAAGGAAAATAGCGTGTTTTTTTATGGTTTTATGTTTTTGTTATTTTATTTATATATATGTATTATAAATAATTGTTTTATAATTATTTATATATATTGTTTTATGTTTTAATTAATTAATTTATTTATGCTTTATTTTATTTATTTATATATATACTATGTTTTATTTTACTTATTTATTTATGCTATGTTTTATTTTTTTTATATACAAAGAGGGGGGTGTATCTATGTGAGTCTTTATGTGTGCAGTGAATCTATGATGATGAGGATGAGGATGTCGCTGATGATGATGTCGATGATGGTCATGATGTTATCCATGATGCCGATCATGATGATGATGATGATGTTGATGAAAATGAGGATGCTGATTATGAGGATGAAGATGATGATGACGATGAAGACAAAGATGATGATGACGATGAAGACAAAGATGATGATGATGAATATGACGACAATGATGATGATGAAGATGATGATGTTGATGATGATGAAGATGAAGATGATGATGATGATGGTGATGACTGTATTGATATCATATGAAATGATGAAAATGCTAATGATGTTGATGATGATGATGATGATGATGATGACGATGATGATGTTGTTGATGGCGACGATGATGTTGGTGATGATGACGATGACGATGACGACGATGATGATGGATGATAATGATGTTGATGGATGATGATGTTGTTGATGATGATGATGATGATGATGATGATGAAGATGATGATGAAGATGATGATGATGATGATGATGAAGATGATGTTGATGATGATGAAGATGATGATGATGATGAGGATGACGACGATGACGATGATGATGATCATTATGATTTTGATGACGAAAATGACAATGATGATGATGATGACAATGATCACGAGGATGATAATTTTGAAAGCATGCATGGCTTGGCAATTTTCTTTTTAAATCAATTTCAAAATTAAAAAGGGCCCAATTCTTTTATAATCATTATAATCTTGTTTGTGCCCTTTTTGAGCTTGGATTCAATATAACAAAATATGATAGACCAATATGGTAACATTGTCGTCATCATTGTCATCACCATCATAAAAAAAAGTCAAAAATTCCTAATAAAAGAAAGAAGAGAACAATGATTTATTATCACATACACTTTTACTAAGAACCTTGACATATATCTTATTTAATAGCTATAAGGCACAAATATGCTATTGAGGAGACTCAAGCTTTGGTGGGTGGAATGACAACAATTAGGAGAGTCAAACTCTAGTGGGTGGAATGACAACATTTAAACGACTTAAGAAGCCATTGTTGTGGCAATTTAACAAAGTCCAAATATCTAAAATGATTTTGATGTTTGTCACCAAACTATAAAGTTGCGGTAAGATCAAATATATATGAAAAATTTGGAATTTAATATCTTTTTGTGAGCCATAAGGTATGCAAAAGATTAAAAAAAAACATTAATGTTATGTTCTACATTCTTAACATCTAATCTTTTTATTATAGCAATAAACTAAGTAAAAATTTTGGACATCAATTTTGCTAACTACATTCTTCTATATAAATATCTTATTTAAATTAAATACTTTTTTAAAATAAACTTAAAACATTAAAAAAAAATGATAAATTCTAAAATTTCATATAAAATATTTTATGGAAAAATATTTCAAATATAAATAAAATTAAATATTTATAGCTATATTCACTTTAATTTTTATTAGCAAATATCACGTCAAAAGAAAACCATGTGTGTTACTAACTACAATGTAGCTTATGTAAATGATAAAGGTTTAGGCATAAATCACTTTAAATTAATATTTATTTATAGTATTTAGCAATATAATTAACTCACACTATCAAGATATTAGTGTTTTAAAACACTAACCTTCACACTATGATGATGATGGCGACGATGATGAAGATGATGATGATGACAATGATGACAATGACGATGACGATGATGATGATAATGATGATTTTGATGACGATGATGACAATGATAATGATGATGACAATGATGATGGTCATGATGATGAAGATGACGATGACGACGTCGATGATGATGATGAAGATGACGATGAGGGTGATTATGATGATGATGATTATGATGATTATGATGATGATGATGATGCCCATAACTCTTTTTAAAAAGAAATAAGATAAAAGAATAGGTCTAATTAAATATTTACCTTTCATTATATTTCATCGTTGACGATGACGACAACGATGATGAAGACAATGACGATGCTACAGACGACGATGACGATGATATGAAGTAATTAATTTGATCTAGTTTTAATTTTAATGATGATGATGGTGATGAATATGATTATGATGACAAATATTATGACGATGATGATGATAGTTATGATTTTGATGATGACGACGACGACGATGATGACAATGATAATGATGATGACAATGATCATGAGGATAATGATGTCATCTTCATCGATTATGATGAAGATGATGATGTTGATGATGATTATGTTGATGAGGATGGTGATGATGAAGAAGATATGATGATGACGATGATGAAGATTATATGAGGATGATATGATGATGATGAAGACGATGACGATGCTACAGACGACAATGACGATGATATGAAGTAATTAATTTGATCTAGGTTTAATTTTAATGATGATGATGGCAATGAAGATGATGATGATGATGATGATGATGATGATGATGATGATGATGATGATGACGATGATGATGAATATGATGATGATGACGATGATGATGATCACGATGATGAAGATGATGATGATAATTATGATTTTGATGATGACGATGACGATGATGATGATGATAATTATGATTTTGATCATGACGATGACAATGATAATGATGATGACAATGATCATGATGATAATGATGTCATCTTCATTGATTATGATGAAGAGGATGATGTTGGTGATGATTATGTTGATGAGGATGACGATGAAGACGATATGAAGATGATATGACGACGATGATGATGAAGACGATGATGATGCTACAAATGACGACGATGATGATATGAAGTAATTAATTTGATCTAGGTTTAATTTTAATGATGATGATGGTGATGAAAATGATGATGATGACGATGATGAAGATGATGATGATGACGACGATGATGATGATGATGATGACGACGACGATGAAGATGATGATGATAATTATGATTTTGATGATGACGATGATGAAGATGATGATGATGACGACGACGATGATGATGATGATGACGACGACAATGAATATGATGATGATAATTATGATTTTGATGATGACGATGACGACGACGATGATGATAATTATGATTTTGATGAGGTTGATGACAATGATAATGATGATGACAATGATCATGAGGATATTTACCTTTCATTAATTATATTTCATCATCTTCTTCATCCATGTCATCATCTTCTTCATCCAAGTCATCATCTGTATCATCCGATCTAGAGTCAACATTGTAAGGGTTGGGCATATCATCATCAGTTATGCTCATTGTGTCATCGTCGGTATAACTTTAATCAACATTTTTGCTACATCATCAGATTCAACTGTTTCTTGGAGTACATATTTCGCTGGATCATCATCATCATCTAACTCATGTTGATCATGCTCTGCATCATTGTATCCTTCTTCCAGAGAACCCTCTTCATTAGCATCGTCTAGGTTATACTTTACCAGCCTTCCCCTTGGATCGTGTCTTACAACAAATGACCAGCCCGCTTTAACTAGAACCTCTGAGTAAAATAATTGTTCATATTGGCTTGGAAGAACATAGGGATCTGTTCCTGGCTCAAAAAACCTTGTGTTTACCATGGCAAATCCATTATCATGTTCAATAATAGTTCTATTGGGATCACGTTGATTCAATCGTAACCTGTACCATTTGACAACGAATAGAACTACCTTAAAGGATTTAAAGTCACACAGTACAATATCTTCCAAATACCCATAGTATCGATTTTCTGAGACTTTTGGCTGTCTATCAGTTCTAGATGAAACATTGGTAACCTCAAAGACAACAGATATCCTAGAATCTAATGTTTTCTTTGTTTCATCCAATTTTTTGATCCAATATCTACCTCCATTGTAGACCATAGCCTTATGGTGTTTTACCTGCAATAAGCAATACACAAAAATATTACACAACCATTCAGCACTTATTCAACAATACATGGAAAAGAAGAACATGCACCTCAAAATGTAATTTGCAAAATAAAAGATTTAGAGGGATTGATTAATTATATGCTTGCCATTTTATCTTTTACACCATGTGCCAAATCAATTTCCCTTTCTGTTATATTTTTATCTCCATTGCGTTGTGCTGCTTTTACCAATGAAGCCACACCTTCCCATGATATTCCATGACCCAATTATTCACATCCTTCAATCCATACCTTCATCCAGTCAATATTGTCTGCGATGTATAAATGAATTGCATCCCATTCTCGACCAACTATTTTATGACAATAACTATTAAAATGAAAGAAAGGTGTAAATCTCCTGAACAAAGTATATGCTCTTAATTGAAGCAATTATGACTAGAAAATACAATTAGAATATGAATGATATAATAAACATGCACTAGCTAATAATTACCTTTCAGCTTCCTCAATCTACCTTTCCCCTTCAGTTGCTCACCTTCAAATTTCTTATTGGAGTCTGGATCACAAATGCGATGTAAATTGAGCTTTGACATTAAAATAGGAAGATATTCACTAACATAAAACATGTTTTGGTATACCGTATATCCTTCCATTATAGAACCCTTAGCATTTGCTCGTTGTCTCACCAAACCCTTCATAAATTTCAAGTGCCTCTCAACCATCCACATGGACCTTGAGTGCACAGGTCCACACAACTCAATCTTCTCAACTTGGTGTATGAGGTAGTGTTCCGGTGCATTGAAAAATGCTGATGGTGGATGATTTTGCATTTCACACATGAGACAAGGAATTTATCTCCTCCAATGGTTTATATCTTCTTTATGGATTTCTTTAGATGTCAACCATCTACAAGTGATGCAAACCAATAATGATATTTAACAAAAATAAACATTAAATTACAATATATGCTGAAATAGTGCAAAAAAAAACAAATATAAATTATACAAAGAATTAAAGAAACACTAAGCACATGCAAGTAATCGCTAGTTACCTCCTGTATTTACCAATATTATATATAAATTATTTGACATTGTTGTCAAAGTTGTTCGGGAGAGAGAGAGGTAGAACATACTGTATCAATATACAAACCACGCCATTTACTAAACAAAGAGTATATGAACAAGAAAATAAATTAGCAGTAAAATGAAAAAAAATTATATGGACATAACAATAATAATTACCTTGATGAAGACATGCCAATCATGTGTTTTGACCACTGCAAAATCACCTTTTTTGGTTATGATATTCTTCAATTTCGCACAAAATCCAGTGGGAAATTTAATTTTCCACATTACTTCTTTGACAACATTGCTTTGTTGCTCCGTAAACATCCATGGAATTGAGAATATTAACTTGCTCTCCGTTGGTATGAAAGTGGATGACGTCTTTCATTGCATGGTTGCTTTCTTGAACGTCTTTGCATTCTTTCACAACTTTATCTTTCTCCCTCCTTAGCTCCAATATTCACCATAAGGTTTCAGTAACATTCTTTCCAATATGCATTGTATCAAACAAATGATAAATTTGTAGGTGCTCATAGTAGGGCAACCTGCTAAATTGAATAGGATAACTTTTCATTACTCCTGGAAGCCCATTAATGCCTTCATGATCACAATGGACATAATGAATATTAGTTTATAAATAAATTACATCATAAATCAAATATGGCCACTACAGTAAACAACTCACAATAAAAATTAAAATACATAACAATTCATATACGATGATCCATACATACCATGATGACGATTTCTATTGTATTGCATCTTCCAAAGGTGAGGTGTCATTATTCGTGGTTTTAATGCAGTCTCCTACTTCCCATTGAAAATATTTTTTTCAGTTGTTCTATACCTGTGATTCTTAGAGAGCAAATTCCTATACTCATCAAACACCTCCTTTCTTAAGTTTTTTGAACAATGAGATTTTATCTTAGGACGACAAACTGGACATGCAAATTTACCCTTTATATGAAGACCTACAATATTTAGATATGGAATATCTATGTCAAATATATTCATATATAAACTATTCTAACTACTCCATATCATTAAATGCAATTAAAGTGGAACTTAAAATTACAAACCACAAAATGAAGTTAACCCAGGGGCATCGCGTATTGTCCATACAACCATTGCATGGAATTGAAATTGTCTTTGTCGTATTGGTATAGATACGTCATACATAGTGATGCCATTCTATAACTTCAGTAGCTCATCTATAAGAGGTTCGATGTATACATTCATATCTTTGACTTGGAACTTACCTGATTGATTTGAAGTACATATAAAATATATCATTATGAGAACCATTAAGATATATACACCACGTACAAGAGTAAAATAATATATATATATATATATATATATATATATATATGAAATTAAGAAACATAATATGAAAAATGAGATGCCACAACTACATTATAAATAAAACAGTTTTCGACAAAAAAACCTAGAATAATCATCGACAGCATTATGTGCTCCCTCTTTATTGAAAACCATGGAGGAATGTTATTGTTGATAAAAAAAATAGGCCACATCATGTAAATGGAATTCATCTGTGCAAATAGATTAACACCATCTGCTGCCAAAGAAATCCTAAGATTATGTGGTTCTTCTTTAAAGTGAGGCCACTTTTCCTCCATATCTCTAAAAATAGAACCATCTGCAGGCATTCAGATAACCTCATCTTGACTTCTGTTCCTGGCATGGTAATCCATAAATTGCACTATGTTTTTGCACCTGAACAGTTGTTGCAAACTTGGAATGATGGAAATATAACGAAGAACCTTCTGAGGCACCTTTTTTGTTACTTTATTTGTACGATATCTACTTACATGAAATTCTGGACATTCTGTTGCAAATTCATGCTGATTATAATATATATAACATGGTCATCTGGGCATGCATGAATTGCTTCATAATGCATTCCAATCTCTTTCATGATGGAAGATAAATCTCGATATGTGTGATGCAAAATATTTGATGGTGGTAACAAAAATTTAGCTATCAAGATACAAAAAAAAATAGTTAATGTAATAAATAAATAATATTAAAGAAACAGGCTTCATCTGTATGATGATCAATAATGATTTAACAATACAATTATTAGAGGAATACAGATAAACTTTATCACGATCCTATATATGTGATGGATTATTTTACATACCTTAGCATCCGTGTGACTGTAATGTTTGAAATACCATTTATAACCTTCAAGTTTATTATCAACAATACAACAGAGAGAAGATTTGTTTTGGAGCCTTCATAAAGGTGTTCATATGCCTTATCAAGAAGAGGTATATCGTGAGCATCATCAAAGTCATCATCATTTTCATTATTAACATCATCGTCATCATCCATTCTAACATTAAATGAATCATGGATCAATGTATTTGTACCATCATCTTCAATTACATTATCGGTATGATCATCTTGTTCAATATGATCATTCACTTGTTCTCCATTAAACATACATGCTCCATGATCCTGATCCTGAACTTGTTCTGAAAGCACTTCCTCTGGATGATATGCTATAGGGTGTCTTTCCTTTAATATAAATACACAGAAACATCAATAGATATACATTAATATATGAAAAATAAAAATAATACTTACAATTACCAAAAAAAATAATATAATAAAATTTAAAATGCTAAACCTACAAATGGATGATATTCCTTCTCCCCCTTAGCGTGTCCATGTTCCCTGCAATGTTTTGTGGCTGTTGAGATCAATATTATTCTCCTATTAAATCCCCTGCATTGAGTACATGGACAATAACATTTTCCATCACCCCTTCGTTTCTCTGCATCCCATAGTCTAGCAAGCAATTGTTGGTTTTCTTCGTTTGGATCTGGAATATTTCTATTTGACATTTTGTCACAAATTTCATGAATGAATATAACTGGTTGTCTTAAAAAATCAAGTTCCATGCATCAAAATTTTGTCAAACGGAGAGAAGTCGAAGAATAAAAAATTCTCTACAAACTGTCTGTCGATGAAAAAAAAATTCCCACAACCGCCTGTTGAAGAATAAAACAATTCCTGAAAAAGTCCATCGAGGAACAAATAATTTTCGCAAATCGTCTGTTGAGGAACAAATAATTTCTCAAATCATCCGTCGCTTCTACAACAAACATGCCGAAATGTTTAAAAAATATATATATTTATAATGGGCTGATGTCGGATATTCAACACCTTGAACATAGTTACTGTTGAAAATATGGGGCCAAAAATTTCAAATCATGCAAACCTTACATTATTATTATTTTTTAAAAACCTACACATATTGTCGGATATCTGACGATAATGGGTAAAAAAACCGACACACTTGGGTCGGATATGCGACACTTTTGGGTTGACAGACTGTCAGATATTCGATACAATACCGTTGAAAATTCGACACTTCAGAGTCGGATATTCGACACTTTGGGGGGTCAGATATTCGACGTCTGATGTGTCGGATATTCGACGGTGCTATAAAACTTTCCTGATCACCGTTCTTTTCAATGATTGCTGTCCAACACATCCGTACGGAACGTCGGATGACGTTGGATTCTGACGTCGTATTTCGGGTTCAAATCCTGTTGTGAAACAAATAGGGAATGAAGACCAAATGCTCAATTCTCATTAGCATTAAAGTTCCAACATGCAATTACAAGTGCATATATAAGATAAATAGTTTTATTAATGTCCACGAAGTGACTGAAAATAGGTTAAAGGGACTACTAGGTACATTATAATCAATACATGAGAGGGAGTGGGAGTGCATCTCCTATATAAATAGATCCAATTTATGAAATTCAATCCCTAAGAACTAAAGTTTGTCATTGAGTAGTGAGATACAAAGTTGGAATCACATGTTAGAAAGTGGCAACAAGGAAGGTCTTTTATCATTGCATGTGTTTTTGCATGCTGGAAGACATAAAGAAAGAAGACAAATGTATTAATGTGATTTTCCAGAGTTTATACTTAGGAAAGTACATTAAGTGATCGAATTATTAATTGACTTAATGGAGTCACTTTTATAAAGTGAAAAGTGAAAATAATTTAAGTGATGGCTAATAATCTTGGCTATTGATCTCACCGAAGGATCTCATCCATTGATCCATAGTGAGGGTTAGGGTTTTCGCTTGTCCATTGAGTTAAAAGAATATTTGGTTGAGAGCACATACACAAAGACAAACAGGGAAGTTGAAGGAAGAATTTTGCAGAGAAGATAGAGGAGCACTCACCCAGAGCATTCACCGACAGATCAGGTAGAGCACAGGGATGTACACATTCACACAGAGAAAGGGTGTACAAATTGGCATAGTCCATACAGCAACAACAGTCATACAAAAGCTGTAATGATTTTGTACAACTAACATAGAGGGTCGTACCACTGACGCAGGAGGTCGTATAGCTGCACATGGGGGTCGTACTAATTTGTTGGGTTTTCCCAGTGATTTGCAGATGTTCTATTTTTCCAGGTTGGGTGAATTCTTTTGCTATATTGTAATTGTTCCATATATTCATAATAAAATTTCTTATTTGACTGTTGCACTGATTTTCCCATTCTGGGTATTTCTAGGGATTTCCTTACCCAAAAATATTGTGTCTATATTGATGTGATTATATGTTTCTCAGTATTTATTTTCTATTGCATTATTAGTAACAAAAATCATGTGTGGTTATCAGTAATAATTAAAAAATATTGTGTAGCTCAAGTTTGAGTTTTAAGGAAATTTACATGCAATCAGAGCTCTGTTGAGAGAAATTTGAGAAACAACAGTAGTATTGATAGATCGAAGGAAGATTTATTGAAGACACAAACCTAAAGTCGATATATAGGGTTTGATAGGTACACTTCACTATGGTTGTACAGTTGAGAGTCGAGGATAGACTCCAAGGGGCTCATAACTTTCCTACATGGAAAGAAAGGGTCGCGAGGATTCTAGATGTTAGTGATGCAAAGGAGAACATTGCCTCCATGAAGTTTGTGCTCACAGATCTGACAGAGTTGGAAAGGTGGAAAAAGTTAGATTGTATAGTTATGTTGATCATCTTGGATGGGGTGAAGGACCACATAGTCTCTCACCTTTCTGGGAAGAATACCACATTGGAAATGTGGAAGGATTTGGAAGGTCTTTATGAGAGAAAGAATGAAAATTGAAATATGGTGCTACCAGAGAGGTTATGTAGTGCCAATATGTCCAAGGGTGAAGGAGTTGTTCCTTATCTCACAATGTTCACACAGATCAAAGACAAGCTTGGAGTAGTTGGATCTAAGACCTAGGATGAGGAGCTAGTTCAAATAGCTCTCAATGGATTTTCTAAGCCATGGGACACCTTTGTAAAAGGTGTGGTGACTAGGGAGAATATCCTTAACTTGCAGATATTTTGGGATGATTTTGTGTAGGAGGAGACCCGCATGGGTCAAGGTTCATGTTCATCCAACAATGCCCCATAGATTGTGGATGAAGAATCTCTATCCCTAGCAAGGAAGAGCAAGGGTAAGACAAAGAAAAATAAGGGTCGTAAGAAGATGATTGACATGTACAAAGTCAAATGATTTATTTTCCACAAGTAAGGACACTTTGCCTCCCAGTTCCCATACAACAAGAAAAAGAACAATACCCAAATGGTAGGTTCTGCAGAGGTGGAGGATTTCAGAAAAAACTTCGACGGAGACTTTTGTTTGGTAGATTGCATGGAAAACAATAGAGGAAGAAACGTTTTGTATGTCGAAAATGGAGCATCTTGTCATATTACATGACATAAAAGGTTCTCTAAGAGCTTGCAGGAGGGTGGATTAAATATCCATATTGAGTTGGGTGATGATGCGCAGTATCAGGCATAGGGAATTGGTACTATTTTGTTTCAAAGGGAGTCTGGAAAACATCTCAGTTTTACTGACGTATTGTATCTTCAGGGGTTGACCAAGAACCTCATATCCATTTTCCACCCTGGAGGACAAGGAATTTCAGGTGAAGTTCTGAGATCATAAGGTGTATATCAAGCCCAAAGGGTCATATAGGCGTTTGGATTGAGTGATTGGGATCCAGAGCGGGAAGGCATATAGACTACACTTCGAGTTTGCAAAGGCTCTAGTTAGCAGCAACAACAGTCAAGGTGAATTGTGGCATAGGAGGATGGTACACTTACACAATGAAGCACTGATACATTTGAGAAAGATAGTTATTGGAGTTCCTTAGGTAGAAGAGGAGAAGTATAACCACTGCGGTGGTTGTTTGTTGGGAAAGAACATCAGGAAACCTTTCCCACATAGTGAGCACAAGTCTAAGGGGACCTTGAAATTATTGCATTTAGATGTTTGTGGACCCATGAGTGTCCAATCATTCAATGGCTATAGTTATTGCATCACTTTCATTGATGACTATTCTAGGAAGACCTGGATCTATTTCCTGAAGGCCAAGTCAGAGGTCTTTGAGTGGTTTGAAGAGTTCAATACTCTCGTAGAGAACCAAATAGGAGGGAAGATTTGAGTATTGAGGATGGAAAATGGGGGTGAGTATACCTCCAATGAGTTCTTGGAGTATTGTTCTTCGGAGGGGATCAAGAAGGAGCACATAGTTCATCATACCCCGCAGAAGAATGGAGTGGTAGAGAGAAGTAACAGGACATTGGTAGGAGTAGCCAATGCCATGCTATTTGATCAGGGATCACCACTATTCCTATGGGTTGAGGCATATAGGAGCACATTTTACATTCACAAACAGGTTTCCCCACACAGCTTTGGGGCGGAAGAAACCCGAGGAGTTTTTCACAGGAACTAGATCAGATGTGAGCCATTTACTCATATTTCAGAGTGTCTGCTGTTGTCACATTCATGCCAACACTAGGAATAAATTGGACCCTTCTAGAGAAAAGGGGTTACTTGTTGGTTACAACGAGACTTCGAAGGAATACATAGTATATATTCATACTTGCAGGAGGATCATTGTGAGCGGGATGTCTAGTTTGATGAGGACAGAGCCTTACATAGATCTATGTATTTACAAAAATAGGAGTAGCTAGCAAAGGATTCAGGGTTCAAGTTGGAGGAGCTACAGGTACAAGTACAGACAAAGAGCATAGGTTCTGATAGTCAGAGGAATTCAGGTGGACATGATATTTTGGTCATTGACTTGGAGGATGAGCCGCAGAAGGAGGAGCACAACCAACAAACACAATAGGTAGACACTAGGCCATGACCTAAGTGGTTTAGGTCCACAGTTCAGGATTCCAACCAGGTGTCTCTTCCACAGAGCTCCATAAGGTAGAGCAAGCCACTAGAGAGACTTAGCTATATGGCACTGACGATGGAGGTTATTAACTTTGAACCTTCTAGTTTCGAGGAGGTTTCACAACATGATGTGTGGCAGGAAACAATGGTTGAGGAGTATGAATCCATCATGAAAAAATAGGTATGGGTGGCTGTGCTGAGGCTAGAGAGAAAACAGGTGGTGGGATCCAGATGGATCTACAAGGTGAAGCATGTAGTGGACAGAAGTGTGGAGAAGTACAAGGAATGCTTCATGGAAAAGGTGTTTTCACAGAAGGAAGGTATTGACTACGAAGAGAACTTCTCCACTATCACCATATATTCTTATATTTGAAGTATCATCTCATTAGCAGCAGAGCTGGGTTGGCGTGTTCATCACATGGACATCAATTTTTCCTTCCCCAAAGAAGTTATACAGGAGGAGGTATTCATTGAGTAGCCCAAGGGGTTCGATGTGGAGAATAGGGAGTCACATGTATGCAGGTTTCATAGAGCTCTATATGGGATCAAGTAGGCACCTCGGGCATGGTACTCGAGGATTGACAACTATCTACGGGAGATGGGATTCCAACGAAGTGAGGTGGACCACAACCTGTACTTCTTGTCAGGTGAGGTGGCTCTCATACTGGTACTGTATGTAGATGATCTCTTTCTTATAGGAGATGAGAGGCTGATTGATGACTCCAAGTCCAACCTTGCAGTTGAGTTTGAGATGAAAGAACTTGGATTGATGCATTACTTCCTAGGATTGGAAGTTTGGAAGAGAGATGGGTGCTTCTTCATTGGACAGGGGATAGATCTTGAAGAGATTCAGGATGGTGGATTGCAGTCCCATGTCCATACCTCTAGTTTCCAACTGGAGAAATATTTATGCATTGGGGTTAGAGGGATTTGATCCTACATTGTATCGCCAACTTATCAGATCACTCATGTATCTGGTCAACACACGGCCACACATTATCTTTGTAGTCAACTCTTTGAGTTAGTTCATGGTGGATCCTCAGAGAGTACATTGGACAACTACAAAGCTTTTGCTTCACTACATCAGAGGTACAGTGGAGTATGGGTTGTTTTATGAGTGAATTTGGAGTGTAGAGTTAGCAGGATTCACAGATGCTGACTGGGCAGGATGTGTAGAAGACCGCAAGATCACTCCAGGTTGTTGCATCAACATTGGTTCAGGAGTTATCTCTTGGTTTAGCAGGAAGCATAAGTTAGTTGCATTGAGTTGGGTAGAGGCCGAGTACATGGTAGCCAATTTGCTGCATGTGAGGTAATGTGGCTGATAAATTTGCTTTCAGGGTTATTCAAGTGTGACCTAGAGGATACCATGGTTTGTCAAGACAATCAGAGTGGCATCAAGCCATCTGAAAATCCAGTGTTCCGTGACCGTAACAAACACATAGATATCTAGTATCATTCCTGAGAGACTATGTATAGAAAGGAACCATTCAGTTGGAGTACATTCAGATAGATGAGCAGTTGGTAGACATTTTCACCTAGGAACTTTGTAGACATAGTTTTGTGAAGTTCAGAGACAAGTAGGGGTTGCTACCGAATCCCTTCATTGTTGAGAGGGAGTGTTAGAAAGTGGATACAAGGAAGGTCTTCTATCGTTGCATGTTTCCTTGCATTCTAGAAGACATAAAATAATAATCCAAATGTATTAATGTGATTTTCCTAAGTTTAGACTTAGAAAAGTACATTAAGTGATTTGATTATTAATTGACTTAATGGAGTCACTTTTATAAAGTGAAAAGTGAAATAATTTAAGTGATGGATAATATAATATTGGCCATTGATCTCATCATAGGATCTCATCCATTGATATACAGTGATGGTTAGGGTTTTCGCTTGGCCATTGAGTTAAAATAAGATTTGGTGGAGAGGACACATACATAGAGACAACCAGTGAAGTTGGAGGAAGATGTTTGCAGAGAAGATAGAGGAGCACTCACTCGGAGGATTCACTGACATATTAGGTAGAGCATAGGGTCATACACATTCACAAAAAGGGAAATTGTACAGTAACAGTAGCTGTACATATTCTGTACATAGTGACACAGAGGGTCGTACTTGTTATACCAAAATCCTATGACCATCATGTGATAATAAATTTGACATACCTACTTGCCCTGAATCCCAACTTCTGGAGTGGAAACTAAATGGTTTTTCATCAATTTGTCATACAAATTCCCAGCACCGCGCATGCCCCTTTATCTAGGAGCGGTACCCCTACTCGCACCACCTTTCATCGGTTGTCCACAAGCGGTGCCACCGCCCATTTCCCTTGGTACATAGGCGGTTATTACTAGAACCGCTTTGTCATAGAAGGAGAAGCGTGATACCCTGGGTAAAAAGGGAAAAAGAGAATTTTATCGAGGCTTCTAGATGATAAGCCTCGTGTACTGCCTTATACCTACTGTTGTGGGTTGGTTGAGCTCGAGATCCCTCATCCTAGGATCTTAGAGGCCACCTCACCCACTAATTTATCAACCATCTCTATCCATTAAAACCCTATAAATATGAGCTCATAGCCATGGTTGAGGGGAAAACATTGAAGGTATTGTTATGCTGTTGGATTGATTCTTGGCCCAAGATCATTTGGAGAGAGCATAGAGAGCTAGAGTCAGAGATTTTGGGGATGACGAGTTGGTTTCATGGAGATGCATGTCAACAATAAGGCTTGGTTGTAAACTTCTTCATATTTCTAATGCAAGTTGATTTTTTTTCCCATATATATTGTTGATGTTTGATTTCAGATATATATTGCTAGATTCCTTAGTCACTTGCATAGATTAGTAGATCATATTCTAGTTACTTTGATTGGTTTCGTGTTGAGCTTGATTGCAGGTACACAGATGGACTATCAAAGCCTTGTATTCCAGATATCTACAGCGTCTAGGGAGAGTTATCAGCCTCTGTGATCTATTTGTTCTGGATCTGAACCATTCAGACTAGCGAAACACCTTACTGTCCACAGGAGGTGAAATATTCCAGCTAACAGTACTACTAACGCAAGAAGTCGTACAACTACACAGGGGGGAAGTACCGATTTTTTGGGTTTTCCTAGTGATTTGTAGAGGTTCTATTTTTCCAGGTTGGGTGAATTCATCTGCTAGATTGTAATTCTTCTATATCTTCATAACAACATTTATTATCTGACTATTGTATCAGTTTTCCCATCTTGGGTTTTTTCGGGGCTTTCCATACCCAAAAATACTATCTATATTGATGTGATTATCGGTAGATGTTTCTCAGTTTTTATTTTCGGTTGCATTACTAGTAAAGAAACTCATGTGTCGTTATTAGTAATAATTAAATGGATAAAGCCCTTGTATCTCATAAAATTGTTGAGATTGATTTTGTATAGATGAGCCCATGTAACAGTAAAATTTAAAGCTCATTATTTGAAAACTCCACTCTTTCAGTTCTAGACATTCCCCATGATTAGTAATTCTTGATATGGATATTAAAAAGATGGAAGTTGCTGCGTGGATCTCCTATAGATGTCCTCCCATTGAATTCTTTAAAATGTGAGGATTTCCCAATTATTTTGATCGGGAAGGAAAGATATTCCTATTCCAGTGTTTTGGGGGCATGATAGTGATTACTCAGCCAGATTTCACATTACGACTTTCCTTTCACATGTGAGTGAATCCAACATACGTCATGAGGATCATATGATGCAGTTGTTTGCTCATTCTTTGCAGGGGGAGGCTTCATCTTAGTTTTACAATGCCCCTTCCTGATAAATCTATTACTTCAATTACAAAGTTCTTCAATATTTTTCTGAGACAGTGGCATTATGATGAAAGATATAGTGGATTATTCAATATTGAATTATTAATCAAGAACACTTTGGCTTACTTATTTCCTTTGAGAGAATTTCATATGGAATATCTTGAGCCACTTAGTATTAACATGGTATACAACACTCAACATTTAGAAATCCATGATGATCCCATTGATGTTTTGCATGAAGGACCATTCATTGAAGATATTATTGAAGACCCTCCTCATGTCACATCAACAGAGAATAATAATGATTGGGAATGCTAATGATTTAGAATATTAATAATTAACTATAAATATCTTGAGAAAATTATCCTTCCCTTAAATACTTTCAAGCTCGCAAATGTTCGTGGGAAGAGAAAAATTGACAATGGCTTCCACCTTTAAGGGGTCCACCATGATCCCCTTGTTAGATACAATAAAACCTAAAAGTCATCCTGAATCGATGCAATAGGTGAACTTATTAGGATTCAAAAAAAAAATCTAGTGCTTACAATGCTCAAACACAAGGAAAATATGATCAGGATGATCTCACCTCTTGCAAGAATGAGTTGCTAAATCATCAATATGTGGATTCAACGATGTGCTTGATATCCCAGAAAGAAAATGGCATGGCTCACTGAAAAGTGGCTTTAGCATTTCAAGGCCAAATGAAGTATTTATGTATGCAAAAATACCCCAAGGACAAATAAAATCATTTTTATGTTGGTCCTGAGGTTGGATTTGAATTTGGTTATACCGAGAGAATCCATCCCCGAAGGAAAAGATCTCACTTCCTGCACACTCATTAATGATATGACCGATGAATGGAGAGGGGAATTTATCCTTAGGACATGCCTCATTCAAATCTCTAAAATCCATACATACTTGAATATTTCCTTTCTTCTTGTCTACAGGTACAGGATTGGATACCCATTATGTTAATGAAACATGGTAAATAAAGCATGCTTTAAGTAGCTTTTTAACTTTTGCTTTAATAACAGTTTCCTTCCTAGGGTTGACAAGATGGATCTTTTGACAAATTGGTTTCATGTTTGTATAGGGTTTAATCTCATGCTCTACAATACTAGGATTAATTCCTAGCATCTCCTCATATGACCAACCAAAGACATCATACAACTCCTTGAAGTGTTTAGTATAAATACGAACCTCTATAGACAAATAGTTTGCATCGATATAAATATTTTCTATGACATCGCGGTTCCTAGAGATGTTGATAGATATCATTTAAAAAATATTTATCATATTAATTTTGGCATAAACTCTCTGCTGAGCCAAAGGGCTCAATGGTAAGCCAACATCTTTAGGAAAAGAAACATGAAACTATCCACTCTAAAACTTATCTAGAGCTCGAAGGAAGAATGAACGATGATGCATATCTTCCCAAGGTCTTTTGGGCCCTATTAGTGCTTCCAGGATAGCCTCATATGAAGGCATAACAATGTCCAGAAAATATTGAGAAGTGGAGGAATCAATAGCCCAAACAGGCTGAGTGGTAATATCCACATCCTCTACAGGTGATGGATCACTATCCACATCGTTTTGTTGAAGGGATTGATAAGATGTCTCTGCTACAAAAAAGGGTAAGATAGTCTTAGAGTGTTGACACTCTACCACTTATCCGATGGAATAGGAAGTATCTAATGATCATCGAGATAAAATGTTATAAAATACTGTACTTGCGAAACTAGAACTTCCTATTTAGTCTAAGATAGGGGATGGATATAAACCAATCCCACATTCTCAGTAACTCAAGCCAAAATTGTTCTGATATGAATAACTTGTTATGGCTTCAGATGAATGTGGCTTACTAAAAATATTTTAATATGGAAATATATGAAATCCCTAGCATTTACAAGAGAATAACGTTTACTAGATGGGGGTGGGATGATCCTTCTATGTGATGATGTTTATGATGGGGAGACTTATTTTTCGTGCTCCACATGATGATGATTTTAGGGGATGGTTTTATTTTCTAGTATATGATGTTGTTTATGATAAAGATATTTAGGTTTGATGCCCCATGATGGTGATTCCATATGATGCATATCATATTTATTTACTAGGATGTGATGTTGAATTGGTATTTAATGGATGTATTCTAATGGAATATAAAATAATTTATAGATATAAGTTATAATTCAACTATATTCAAAAACATATTGCAAATTGTCAACATGTGTTTAGTTATGAAGAAGTGTCAAAGTGGTAAAACATGTAGTGTTTCTCTGGTATCAAAAATCTACATGACATTTGATTAAATGATGATGATAAGATTTTATTGATTCCATACTTGCTTATCATTTTTCATGCTCCATATTAATCACAAACATGTTGGATTATTATCTAATTATATCTTGATAGCATGGATGATTTGTGTAGGTTCCATTTCCATAGCAGTGATAATATAATTAAGGGAATACTATGATTGCATGAGGACTTATTTCCATTTGATTACATGATACAATTTGATGACATGATTAATTAGTGTTTCAAAATGTTATGTTCCATTAAAGGATGTGGTCATGGTGTGTGGCCATGTTGGTTAATGCTCCACAGTATGAGTTGATGGCATACGATAGTACATGTTGATTTTCTTTGATGATAATGGTGATGTAAATGAGAACATGTAGTAATAAATGAAATGGTATGATTATTAGAATATGTGATTACGAGTTTTAGATTCATGATATTACAACATATAATTAATTTTTGTTATTCCATAAGATGTTATGTTGCATAATAGCATGTGTAATATGTGGTTCCATGGTAATTATGATGATGGTATAGTATCATAAGGGCATGTGGTAGCATGCAATTATTTGTTATTCATGATGTTGATAGTATATGATCTTTAAAATTTTATATTTATAACTAATGCTATGATGGCATGATGAGAGGTGGAGTGACAAGAAATCCACTTAGGGCATGTTGGACACTATTTTTGGCACCTATTTTCACTCCATAAACCTTCAAGGCATCTCCTTAATCCTTTACATTTCATCCATAAACCCTCATGTTTCATCCATAAGGCCTTGGAATTCAACAAACTTAGGTATAATTGTTGCTGCTCCTAACGAATCGAATTTTGTAGTTTAAAAAAAAATTTAAATCTAGATTTCAATAAAATTACAGAATTTTCTAACTTCCCGTAATTGCTCCTAGCTTTGGATATTTGCAGGATAGATGGGCGTGATCTGAAACACCTAGAAGAATCCTTGATGTCCAAGGATGGATTAATTGCTAACGTATTTATGAAACAGATTTCACAGGTGTTGAGTCAACGATGGTCAAAGCCAGCCACCTGCGCTGCCATGAAGCATAAAAATAGGGTTGCTTTGATTTTGCAAATATTTTTCCTATTTTCGTGGATCTAGAGGACGAGCTCAAGGATAATGGTGAGATGTAATTATTAGTTTAGTAGGATTATAGTATTTGTAGTTTCAAACAGTTAGTATAAATATATGAACTTTTTTATGTAATGGCCATCGCACAAATGGTGAACGCCTGCATTTGAAATAAATCTCATACTTTTGATAAGCTATGTGTGCTGAATTTTACATGTTGTGGGATCGAATTTAGTGTTAGGAGTTCTGTAATATTTCATGTGTGTGTGAGCAAAGCAGTAGAGGTCCCACTCTGCCAAGCCTGTACACTCATTTCTTTCATTACTGTGTATTGATATGTTTTTGATGTTTCCTGTATTTTTCTATTAAAAACTTCAAACTGGATTTTACAATCCACTCTTAGTCTGTGTGATGCAAGTAGGTTTTTATTTAGTAAGCTGTGTGATGCAAGTAGGTTTTCATTAGTTGACAGTAGCATATATTTTTTAATTACTATAGATTGTTCCAGCTCCATTTTTCATTAGAAAACATACTCATTTGTTGAAGAAATCGAACACATTGTGAACTGACTTCTTGTAAAAGAATTCAATGTCTTCCTGCTTTCAAAAATGAAATAGTAATGTTGTAGCTTATGGTTTTGATATTTTAAAGTTTTTAGAATATTTTATATCTCAAATGTTGATGAGTTAAGAATGCTAATGAATACACTTTTTGTAAGGGAGTTTGGTATTTCTGAGCTTACATCGTTCAAATAGTTATAGGTTAATTTTCAAAGCATAGTGTGTTTTAAAGTAGTCTAGTTCTCAGTCCATAGATTCTGGATGTGCTTCTAAGTATTAGGATTATGGGTTGACAATTAAAATATAAGCTCAGATTTATGACAGTAGATTATGCCAACATTTGGCGTCGTTGCTGGGGAAGCATATTTATAATAGACTTAGGAAGTTTAGTTTTCTTTTTTTTAAAATACAAAAACACATAGCAGAATTTAGTTTTATTTTATGTCAAGACAGAGACGAAAAATGAAGATTTGTAAAAAAGATTTCTCAGTTTCTATTTGTATATCTGAAAAGAGTTTAGTTATCAATTTTTATTTTGATATATGCATTTGAAAAATTGAAGAGCTTTCTTATTTTGTTTTATACATCATTAAGATTTGTTGCATATTTGATTCCATTTGTGCTTATTGGAAATTTATTTCCGAAAGTTAGAATTGTTGCACTCTAGGAAGGAATTTTTCTTTTCCTTATTGTTTAGATTGAGATCAAATTGAAAAAAAATGAGCCAAAGAATTCATAGGTCTTTTCAAGAATTGTAATTGATGTTGATCTTTAAAGCTTCATATTTGGCTTTGACTAGAACTTGGTTTTCTTAGTTATCTTATTTATGTTTTATTTAATAGAAAATATCTTTCCCTACCTTAGGTAGCTTTCATCAAAAGAGAAATGTGCATCGTCATATAGCTAGTATTTGCATTCTTTTTACATTTCATGTTTATACCCCATGCATCCACTTAACCGATCAAGATAAAACTAACACTAGATTAGGTTAAAAATCATTTAGTAACTTTGTGTAAGTTAGTGACGTGTTTCGGCATTGTTAAGCGTGGTAGTTGTCGTTTTATGTCCGCACTGCATTCTGGGGACTGTGTGGTTCTTCCACATACTGTCGGTATATCGAACATCTTTTCATGTACCCTCTAGGTATATATAAAGGTACTTCATGTATTCGATTGTATATCGGAAGGCCCCTTTCGTACGATTGTGCATTAGAAAACATCACTACAGAGTTGAGCTCCCCCGTACCTAGTGTATGTTGGGAGATCCTCTTAGGATTCCTGTGACCAACTGAGTTAACATTTTGGCCGTCCTGAAATCACAATACACTGAGAACAACACTCGGGGAGATTACTATGCACATGTCGTCCAGGTAGTCAGGTATTCAGGAAAGGGTATGGTCCCAATCCTTCTTGTCGCATTTTAATATTAAACCCTATGGTATATAGTGAGTTGTGAATACTTGATATTCCCATGGGGATCATGCCTTTTGATCCACTCATATTATCACACTTGAGTAGTGTTTGATTTATGTGGTACTTCAGATATTATTAGAAAATTCAGATATGGGAGACTCTCCCGGGACCACCAGTTAAGAGAGGCCTTTTTAATGTATGTCTTTCGTTTCTCCCCCTTGTGGAGTTATTGGTCCTCCCTTCATTCCCACTTTTAGTGTTCCTAGATTGACTATAGGATTGTCTGTGTGGTTACTCTCCAATCCTGTCATACCAAATGCATCCTTTGTGTTGGATCCTAGTCCTTCACCGCATGAGCATCGAAGTCATGTCAACCCTTCTCCTTCTTCCTCGAATGTTGAATCAACTTCCATTTATTCCTCTTCACTTTTTGAAAACTATGATGTTAGTAAACGAGCGGCTAAGAAGAAGATGAAAAGGAAGGATAAGAAGAAGAAAACTAAGCAAAATGTCACAGCTCCAACCTCTAATCATCATGTTGGAGAACCATCAGCCACTCATCATAGTGCCGAGAGTGTTGATTTTCCCACAAGAAAACCTCGTAATCCTAAGTTCCTTTTTAGACTTTGCAAGGGTCACCATCTTCTGAAATATTGTCATGTTTGTCCTAGGTTTTATAAGTGTGGTCTAAGGCTTCCCAACACCCTGTGTCATTGGTCTCTGGTCATCATACTGATGATACCCTATCAACCAGTGACTCTGTGCTTAAGATTCGAAAGCTCAGATATCCTTGCTTGTTATGTAAGGGTATGAACCTCACTTACCTTTGTCCTTGCATGGATGAAGATTCAAAGTTGTTGGAATATATTACTATTCCTCTACAATGACTTCCAACCAGTTATCATCAATTGTCCCTTGGCATCCCATTGGTTGATCAATTGGTCGATCCAAGTCCATCCTTGGATGATCTCACTCTTCCATTGAAGAAGGAAGTCAAAGCAGTCGATCCAGTTCCAACCTTGATCGATCCCACTCTCCTCTTGGAGAGTGAAGTTTAAGTGGTTGATTCGAGGTCATCTCCACCTGATCCCACTCTTTCATTCGAGAGTGTTAAGATTGAAGTAGTCTCTTCGACACAATCTTTGCCTTGTCCCTCTCTTCCAGTTGATAGTGAACTAAAACCTACTAAAGTTTTCGTAGTTAGTTCTGATTGTTTTACACAAGAGGAAATTTTGTCTCTTTCGACATAACCCTCTCCAAGCACTAAGGTTATTTCCTTTGACAGGAGTAACCTAACATAATCTTGTCTTCATTCAAGTGTTCCTTTCCAGATATCTATGTGAGTTACCTCTAAGAGTATACTCTGCACTATTGTTAACGAAGGGGCTTTTGTTAGTATTATATCCTCAACTTCTTAGTAAGCCATAGGTTCTCCTCCACTTGTGCCAGCCACCGATCATATACTGGATTTCAATAGAAGACCTGCTACACCTTTAGGGATCCTTCCTCATTTTCATATTACTTTGGAAGGAAAAATTGTATGTATTGATGTCATGGTAGTCCAAGGTCCCTTAGATTTTAATATGCTCCTTGGTAGATATTATGTTTATGCCATGAAAGTTGTAGTTTCCACACTCTTTTGAGTGATATATTTTCCCCATGATGGGAATATTGTGACCATTGATCAACATTCCTTTGTTAAACTCGATCATTGTATGATTCCTCATCAAACTTCCCTGAATGTCCCGCATGTTCTTGTGGTTCCTTCCCCTTCTAGTTCGCTTCTTCCCATCATAGGTAAAATGGGGGGCATGGCTCCAGCCTCTGGACATCATATTGGAGTTGAGTCACTAGCTTCTTATGTAGGAGGGAAACCCACAAACCTTTGTACATCATGTTGGCTTAGAACGTCTTTGTGAGCATAGTTCCTTTTCTATGTCAAGCTCGTTAAAAAATGAAACAAGCACTGGTGAGCATAGTTCATATTCTGTGTCAAGCTCATTAAAAAATGAAATAGACATTGTGAGCATAGCTCCAATTCTATGTCAAGCTCGTTAAAAAATGAAATAGATGCCATTGAGAATAGTTCCCTTTCTGTGTCAAGCTCATTAAAAAATGAAACAAATGATTGTGAGCATGGTTCCCTTTTTGTGTCAAGATCACTTAAAAATGAAATGGATGTCCTCAAGCATAGTTATTCTCTATTTCAAGCATGCGTAAAAATGAAACAGGTCCCCACAAGCATAGTTCCTATTATGTTTCAAGCTTGTGCAAATATGAAATAGGTCACCTTGAGCAGTGTTTATTCTTGGTTTCAAGCTCATTGAAAAAGAAAAATGACCTTGAGCACGGTTCCATTTTCATGTCAATCTTGTTAAAAAATGAATTGAATTATTCCATTGTGTCAAGACTCAACATTTGAACCTTCCTTTCATCTGCTTGTAAAGCAGATGAAACAAATCTTGGGGGGAATGTACCCCACCTATTTATATTGGGATTAAGCTACTTGACAGTTATATTGGGGGAAATTACCAACCACTGGACATCATGTTGGGAAATCACACGTCAATGGGAGTTACCTTGAGAATTCTTTCAACCGATCTTCGAGCTCATTAAAAACGGTAAGATGGTGTTGAGCTTACTTTTCATTTTTTTTGCTCTAGTTAAAACATGAAAACTGACTTGAGCTTACTTTATCGCTTTTTTGTGCTCTAGATTCAAACATGAAAAAGGTTCTGAGTTCCTTTTATACCTTTGACGTACTCGTTAAAAACTTATTGAAGAGGTATCGAGTGTACATTTACTGCTTTTCATACTCGTTGAAACTGGATTATGAAAAAAGAACCATAATAGAGTCCTCTTTAAGCTCTTTTCAAACTCTTAAGATGTGAAAAGATCATCGACTGAAATTTTCTTCTTCACGCTCGTAAAAGGATTTGAAGAGTCATCTTCTTGGTGATAGTTTACCCCTTTTTCGAACTAGGGGGAACTATTTACGAAAAATGTACACTCCATCCAATCATGACTCGTAGAGTTCTCCTTGGTATTAGTTTATAATTTTTTGGGGCCCAAGGACTAAATTTTTGAAAAAGTCCATTCTGGAGTTTTCTTAGTCATTTCAGACTCTCTAAACATGAAACGGAAAATGAGTTTTCTTTCATCGAACTCATAAAATCACACGATGAAGGACCCTTTTTTAGAATGAACCCCTCCTTTCCCAGGTTCTTAAAACATATGATAATGGACGCATCACTTGATGAGCTACAATGAGCATTTGTTACCCTCTTTGAACTCATAAAAATGAAAAGAGGCACTCATCCTTCATGATGGGGAAATTAAGGAAATATTTTTTGTTTTGTTGTATTTATGGTAGTACATAGTTACTCTTGAACATGGCACTCATTTGCATATGCATTTCAGTACTTGGGTAATCTGTTTGTCTTCGAGTCCTTCTGATTCCATGAGTCTTCTTCCTCCTTTGAGTTGTCTCTTCTTCCTCCTTTGAGTTGTCTAAAAATACTCCCGCCATTAGTTGCATTGGGGGTTGGTATCATTCTCGTGTCAATACTTCCAAGTCATGCCATGCCCACTTTCAAGAGTGATTTGGTCATATGTTCATTTCTTTGCAGTAAATTTACCTTCTATCATGTTGGTCATATTTGAGTCACTCTCATATATTAATTTGTTGTCCGGTTTTCTCTAAAACATCTGTGATCGTATTTCATGTCGATGATGGAGGATTCTTCATGGCCCTCCTTCGACGAATCTATTCCTGTTGACTTCAACACCTCATGCAGGAATTAGAATTAGAAACAAAGTCAAGTACCTTGGGCCTGCATGCCTTAATGGCATGTTACTTCACTTTTAACATGATTTTGCATCATTGAATCTTGATTGAAATATTTTACCGAGTGTTCAACTCCAAGTCCTTTATTCACACTCGATGGTATGTACTGAGATACCTTGGAAATCATTGACATTAATGGTGATTTCCCTCGTACTTGTTAACAGTTTACATCAATGACTGGTAATCAAGTGGTTTCTACCATGTTTAACGTCAAGACATTGTAATCACATGGTTAGATTCGTATCGTTGCGGGTTCAGCTTGAAGACACTGGGATGTCTGATATTTTTTCTAGGTTGCGACGGAGTTTGTTTGAGTCATATTACACAGATCCACTTTGTATTGGTCATGGTTGTGTTATCATCTCATCATGGATCTATGCTTATTTCTAGTTGCCATGATTGTGTTCAATTGGTCTCTACTACCATGGATCTGCAGTGTATTGGTCGGCAGCCATGTTATGATTCATTTGATATTTGAGTCAATGGTACTACAGTAACTTCCACCCAACATCATTTCCTTCGATTTATTCACTTCGCAAAGCATTCACCTATCACATTCCTCTAACTTCATTATTTGGGGGACATTCTTTTACACTGAAATCTCGTCATGTTGAGCCATGTGTTAACCCTATGCCTCAATCCCTAAAGTTCCCTTTTTTGAATGGAATTGAATAGGATGTTATTTCCTTACCTTTTTCCCCTCTAAGAAGGTAGGCGCTCTTTCTCCTAAGGCAAGGTGCATCGATGTTCTTCCCCTTCATGCTAGAAGTGCCACTAGTGCTCTTTCCCTTCATGGAAGGTGCGTGGATGCTCTTTCCCTTCATGAAAGGTGCGTCGGTGGTGTTTAGAGGGAAAACGATGAAGCTTCAAGACTCTTCTTGAAGGTGTATGAAGTGGAGGATTATCCCTATCATCTAGGAGAGGTGGCATTCGATTCTTAACCTAATGGGAATATCCCTTAGACACCTCCTCATAATCATCAACCTACTCTATCCCTTTAGCCTTATAAATTGAACCCTCTCTTCATTTGGAAGGGAGGGAGGACTATGGTACTTTGTTGCTAGGGATATTTCACCTCTTGTGGACAAGAGTTGTTCTTGTAGTTTGAATGGTTCAGATCTAGAACAAATGAGTGACAAAGGATGGAAGAATTCCCCTAGATCTTGTAGACATCTGGAATGAATCCTTTGGATGTTCTGAAGTATGACGTAAGTGTCTCATATGGTGATGAATCTCCACGAATTTACCTACACCAACACATCAACTAGACAAGCAATATCAAAGGTACAAAAATATAATCCATAGTTCTATACTAGTGACTAAGGAATCCAATAATAAACAGAATGATAAAAACATAATATAGTTTATGGGAAATGAACCAACTTTGCATTAAAAATGAAGAAGAAATCTTACAACCATTGTTTTAGTGTTGTGACGCTCCTTCACATGCCACTCCTTGTCCTAAAAATATACAACTTGCTCCTTCTATGATCACCCTAGATTTGGCCAGAATCTCAATGTAGCAGCATAACTTTACTCCTCTTCAACCATGGGGTATGCACCAGGTTTTATCGGCCTTTGGAGGATAGAGATGGTTGACAAAATGGTCCGTGAGGTGGAAGGGATATCTTACCAGGGGGGATCTTGAGTCTAGGTGGTCCACAGGAGTAGGGATGAGGGTGCCACAAAGTATTCCTTCGAGAAGCTTCATGAATCTTCTCTTTTTGAGTTTTTGACTCAAGCACTGCTTCTCTTCCATGTAGATAGAGCATTACCAAGGTGGAACCGCTCTTTGATTGAAGGAAAGAAGCAGTGGAAATGCTCATGGTCAAGAGACAATGAGCGTTACTGAAGAAGGTAATGCCTCTTTCATTAAGGAAAAAAGTAGCGCTGGACTAAAATATGGAAATTAGAGTTTTGGGTCAATGTCCAACTTCAGTTTTTGGGAATTGAGGGCACTTGCTGATGTTTGGGACCTCATCACATGAATATGATGAGATTTATGTTTAACAGAATGCCCCCCCAAAGCATGAGGCTAGAGGGATACGATAGGTGATAGCTTTGAAAGAGCAAGTTATCACTTCAAGGAAAGAAATCACCTGATCGAAGATCATCATCAACCAGGCTTTTGCAATACATCAATACTTTTGATTTCAAAATTTCTCCTCATCATGGTTGCAGACCAATGCAAGGAAGATCCATGAGAGAGCCTATAAACAAACATGGCTACTGGAATACAATGTAGAGCCATGTGAAAGAAACTCAAACTTGGACATAGCTACCAGACATATAATGTAGATCTATGTTAAAATGGATGCAAATTTGAGCATAACCACGACCATACAAAAGTGGACCCATGCTAAGACTCATACAATATACTCCATCGCAACCTGGGGAAAACATGAGCTCTTTAACAGATACCCAGGGTCTTCATCTCGTCTTCAACAAAGTACGATTCTATCCATGTGATTACAATGTCTTGATGTCGAACATGCTAGAAACCACTTGATTACTAGTCAATGATGAGAACAGTAAATTACATATGTCATAATGCGATACCAAGCACATATGATGACATTATGTGACGGTAAATGATGCATTCTTTGAAAGACTCAAAGGAGTGACATGACTCATGAAAGTGGATCAACTTGGAAGCAAGCTAGATACCCAATTGATTGAATGAGATACAGACAAGTCCCATGTTCAAAGGTGACTAACAACTTCCATTAATTTTCAAAATGAAATGGTTTGATTCCCTTAATTTCCCCATCATGATCGATGAGTGCCTCTTTTCGTTTTTATGAGTTCAAAGAGGGTAACAAGCACTTGTTGTAGCTTATCCAAGGGATAAGTCCATTCTCATATATTTCACGAACCTGAGAAAGGAGGGGTTCGTTCCCAAAAAATGGTCTCTTAGTGTTTAGTTTAATGATTCCATTGAAAGTAAACTCAACATTGTTCATGTTTAGAGAGTCTGAGCAAAGACAGAAGAAGACTCCAAAGGGTCCTTTTTCATACTTACTCAATCCAAACTGAAAAATGGGTAAACTATCATTATAAAGATGACTTTTCAAGTACTTTTACAAGCACGAAGAATACAAGCTTGCTCAACAATATTTTCAAATTTAAGGAGTCTGAAAAGAGTTAAAATTATTAAATTGAGCACATAGATTTGTGGACAAACACACAACTCACAAAATAGATCACACAATTTACTCAGCAATTGAAGAATGAAACAGTGCAAAAATGGCTTGCAGCTGTGAATGCTTTCATTAATCAAAAAGTAATCAGATAATAATTACAATGAAGTACAATGGATTTAATAGCCACATGAAATTCAAATCCACATGACGAAATTCAAATTGATAGACTCTACTTGATTGTAGGTAACTAATATCTTATCTAAATCACTATCGGAGAACTTAGTAGTTAACTGACCTTGTCTAAACCATAACTAGAGTTCATTGGATCTCTAAAACACAACTCAAGTGTTACATTCAGTGTTGACTAAGGCTAACTAACTCTGGTAGGTGAGAAATGCACCCCTCATGAGTGCAGTCAAGTAAACCTAGCGCTAACTAAATGTAGAGGACTAGAACTGAATGTAACTGACTCCTAACTTAGCTTGACTAGTCATTAACTGAACTGAACTAACCTTAGTTGGTTTTGGCACTCCTAGTGGCTCCTAAATTGTAGGAATTGGTCTAGGAGGCTCCTAAAATGATGCAATTAAGTGCAATTAGTGGCAGTAAGCCTCAATTAGTGTTCCCCACACTTTAGTAACTGAAACATGTGTCCTAATTAGGCCAAGTGGACCCAATGGTGCTAATGACTATAAATAGACTGGATGGACTCCTGATTTAGACATGACTCCTGATTTATACGTATGACCAAATTTGGACAAGGGAGGATTAATAATCCTAACACCCCCCCTGAATGCTAACTTGGAAAAATTGTGGGCCCTGGTAACTAAGACCATATGTCACCCATTACATCAAGTAAAATAAAGTAACTGCTTAATACAAGGAGCTGGGGAAAAAACCACATGGTAAAAAGGCCCCCCCCTCTATCTAAGTAGGTAGAATCAGGTCTCAAGTTTGAAAAAATTGAAAATATGTTGCTGCAATATTCATCTCTGTGAGGTAGAAAAGAAGCATGCATGGTGTGTTGTGCACAGGTATTCTGGGGCATGGCATGTAGACTTCTCCTTCTTCTCCAAAAATGATGATGGAAGGAAGGAGGAATGTAAACTTTGACTCTTGCTGAATGGAGAGGTGTATGATCATATCCACTCTTCTGAATGTAGTGAGACTGCGCCCTTGCCATATAGCATCTTACAGGGAGTCTATTGCATCTCTCTGAAGGAGGTAAGATTGCATGGCATAGCACAAGGGTCTTTCCTTTTTGAGTGTCAAGTGAGTTTTCAGTCATCTTCCTAGCTTCCAGTTTGGAAGTAGGGACTGAATCTAGATCCGAGTCACCCTGAATGTTAATCTCATAAATTGATAAAGATGGATCTGTAATACTAGTAGAAGTAGGTGCAATGATTTTACCTTCCCTTGCAAGTGGCTGCTGAGAGTGCACTAGTTCTGAAGGAGGCATGAAATGTGAGAACTCATATGCTTTTGAAGCATTATTTGTAGTACCCTTTGCTATGATGCTCCCAGTAGAGATATATGTGATCTCCACTAAGTTAGGACCAAATATCACTTGCTTTGGAGATCCAATATGGGTCATCTAATAGACAAATAACAGGTTTGAAGCTAGGGAAGGAACAAATAGCACATCTTTGAACCTTCCATGTTCAAGTTTGACAGAGCCCTTCCCCTTTGTTTTGAATTTACTGTTATTTCCCATCTGAATACTAGGACCATCAAAGGACTGAAAAGAATAGAATGATTCTCTGGATGCAGCCATATGGTTGGAAGCTCCAAAATCAATGAGGAATACATGTGCTGATGTGCAACAAGCCTTCAGTGCATGGCCTTTCCTTTGGTATTATTCATCTTCTTCTTCTTTAGAGTCATCCTTCCTTGCGCTAGCAGGTACAAAAATGTTATGCTTCTTCAAAAGAAGAGCCATTTCATCAAGCTTTCTTCTCATACAAGAGCTTTCTGAATGAAATCCCCTTCCACAATAAGAGCAGAGGACCTTTCCTTTGCCATTCTTCTTGCTTCTCTTCGAACCTGAAGGTTCTTTTGACTACTCTTTCTTCACAAGGGACTCATCCCTTTGCTTCCCTTTGTCATTTGCTACCTTATCTCCTCTTGCAACCAGAGCTAGATCTTTGGGAGATCGAATGATTCCCATTTGGATCAATTTATCATTCTCAGAAATAAGAGATTGGATGAAGGCATTAAGAGTGGGCATCTTCCAATTTGGAGTAGTGAGCCTTACTATTTGGAAGGTGGATACAAAGACTAAGTAGTCTGCATTTAGCTTTGTGAGAATGGAAAGTATGAGATAATATTCATCCTTCTTCACTTTGCATTGCTTCAACTGATATATCAGGTTCTTGAACTTTGTGAAGAATTCATTTAGAGATCAAAAATTGGATGGATCGAGAGTAATCAGAGAATTTTCTAGCTGATGGATCCTCATCTCATCCTGCCTATCAAATAAGGATGGAAGCTTGTCCCAAACCTCTTTGGGAGTCTTCAATTCTTGGATGTGGAATCAAATATCTCTAGATATTGAGGAGAGCAAGAGTCCATGGGCTTCATCAAGCCTGTTCATGTACTTAGCTTTGTCTTTATCTGAACTTGGCTCTTCCTCTGTTTCTTCTATGAGTCTGAAGAGCTTCTTGGTGTGGAGCATTACCACCATGTCATACTTCCACTGGTGATAGTTGAAGGGAGTGAGGGGCTCCACTATATGAGCCATTATGAATGTAGTAAGAAGGACTGAGCTGCTGTAGCGAATGTAGTGAGAAGAAGAGGATGCTTGTAGCGAATGCTGTAAGAAAAACTGATAACCTATCACACAATCAAACATACAAAGTAAGGTCAACAATCTACACTTTTTGAATTTCCTTCACACCCAGCATAGTTGATCAATCAAGATTGATCAACAATTTCCTAACTTGGGATATTAAGTGGTAAATTCTCCGCTTCTGGTGCAGTACTGGAAGGAGAAATTTGCTCAAAAAAAATTATCCAACTGGATATCTGAGGAGGAGAGGTGTCTTGTCTGCCAAGGCTCTGATACCATATTAAATTGAGCACATAGATCTGTGGACAAACACACAACTCACAAAATAGATCACACAAATTACTCAGCAATTAAAGAATGAAACAGTGCAAAAATGGCTTGCAGCTATGAATGCTTTCATTAATAAAAAAGTAATCGGATAATAATTACAATGAAGTACAATGGCTTTAATAGCCACATGAAATTCGAATCCACATGATGAAATTCGAATTGATAAACTCTACTTGACTGTAGGTAACTAAGACCTTGTCTAAATCACTATCGGAGAACTTAGTAGTTAACTGACCTTATCTAAACCATAATCGGAGTTCATCAGAGCTCTAAAACACAACTCAAGTGTTACATTCAGTGTTGAATAAGGCTAACTGATTGTGGTAGGTGAGAAATGCACCCCTCATGAGTGCAGTCAAGTAAACCTAGTGCTAATTGAATGTAGAGGACTAGAACTAAATGTAACTAACTCCTAACTTAGCTTGACTAGTCATTAACTAAATTGAACTGACCTTAGTTGGTTTCGGCACTCCCAGTGGCTCCTAAATTGTAGGGATTGGTCTAGGAGGCTCCTAAACTAATCCAATTAAGTGCAATCAATGGAAATAAGCCTCAATTAGTGTTCCCCGCACTTTAGTAACTGAAACATGTGCCCCAATTAGGCCAAGTGGACCCAATGGTGCTAATGACTATAAATAGACTAGATGGACTCCTGATTTAGACATGACTCCTGATTTAGACATATGACCAAATTTGGGCAAGGGAGCATTAATAATCCTAACAAAAATAAGACTCCATTAGGGTTTATTTTTCCTGATGGGTGAGTTTACCGAGCTTGAAAAGAAGCAAAAATGACTTAGAATTTTGGTACTAGGTTTAAGGAGCATGACCAAAATGTCGAAATTAGCGCTCGATGAATTTTTCCATTTTATGGAAGTATGAAAAAACCAAAAACGAACTTACCCATAGTTAATACTATTCACTTTTGTCCCTGCTAAAACTTTTAAAAAGACTATTAGTTCCCCAAAAATATTTAAAATTGACTTTTATAACTATAGAAAAGGGGATTTTTTAATAAAAGAATTAAAAAAAAATTAAAATAGTATTTGAACCCTAAAAAATATCATATAAAAGTCATGAAATAGTAAAAACTATTTCATTTACCATTTACCAAGTTTTTAGAGAGCCATTTGGAGTTTTTGTGTGCATATTTCAGTTGGAGTTTTCAGATCCATTACCCATCCATTTTTTGAGCCGTCAATATGTAAGAGCTAAGACCATTCTCATCATTTTCATGGTTGAAATTTCCTCTTTCCAAGCATTTTTATTAAGTTTTGGGGATTTTTACCCAAGGATAAGATTCGTTTCCCGGGTAACGCGCTTATCCTTTGCGGGATCGCGGTGCCCATGGAAAACCACATTTTTTATTCCTTGGATGTTAGATTTTTATCATTTAATCAATATGATCTAGGATCTTATCTAAGTGAATAACATGCACAAAAATAATCAAAAGAGACAAGAGACACAAAGAGTTTTCCTTGGGGAAACCATAAAGGAGAAATCCCCTCAACTTCCTTAGAGATAGAATGAGCACCAATAGCAAAAGTAAAACCCAAAAACAAAAAGATGATCTTCGACAACTATTCTCTCTCTCACTTGTGAGAGCTCCTCCTCTCTCACTCATGCGCTACAATTGAGTGAGTGTGTGTTTCAAATAGAGATTGTCACTCTCTATTTATACTAGTTTTCTACTTGACAATTACTATATAGGGCCGACCTCACTTGGAGAGTCTAATAACCCTAATACCCCTCAAATGTGGGGAATATTTTCCTGACTTACAACACAAGGTTAACCTCAATGACTTTACATGACTTTATTATATTAATGACTCTTTTGATCGGGGGAACAAACATCTCCGTTGGGGTACAATGAAATACAATATAAAATATACAAGTGAATACATTCCGAAGTTACAAATACATCAACACTCCCTCTTAACTAGGAAGGTATTCTCTTGACACAAATCATTAGCACAAGTCTTCATCACTGGATCATCATCAAAGTTGGATCATCATTAAATATGGATCATCATCATCACTGCTCTCGCTATCTCGAACAAATGGTGCTATCTCTCAATTCTAGTCGTCATAGGAAGTTCTACAGAGCCATCCCTTTTTCATGCTGGATGTAGGTGTCAGCACTTATATCTAACCATGGGAGGCCCATCCTGCCACCATGTCAAAAATGCCCAGCACTTACATCTAACCATGGGAGGCCCAGCCTTCCACCATGTTAGAAAGGCCTAACACTTACATCCATTGGCATGGTAGGACATACCATCTACCATCCGAGGAAAGGCCCAGCACTTACATCCATCAGCATGGTAGTACACACCATCTACAATCCGAGGAAAGTCCCTCAGCACTTACATCTGACCATGGGAGGCCCAACTTGCCACCATGTCAGAAAGGCAGAACACTTACTGTCATATCCCCACATTTTGATCGCTAGAAGTCTTAACCTTGCCTAGCACCAAGGGGTTCAAAAGATGCATTAAATAAATTAACCTAGGATATTTTATTTAAATGTCACTTATGAGGCATGTACTTGGTATATTAATTGTCATTAAATATTATTATGCAATTAATTAGGTGGAAAATAAGTTTCCATTAACAGGAGGGCCACTTGGGCAAGCCAACTTGCCAAGGAAGAAAATTAGAAACTATATGAAAAAATAAATCAGACAGGAAAAGGGAAAGTTCCAAAATATATGAAAAAATTATTCAAATACAAAAGACACAACAATTGGCAAAGGAGGATGCAGTTTCCTTTTTGGAGTTCAGTCATAAAAATAGGAAAGCCAAGAAAAACTGTCATAAGGAAAAATAACAAATATGGGTCAAGGAAAGAAAATTTTCCAAATTGGATGAAGGTGGATGAAAGGGAAACACATTTATTGTCTTAGACATGCTAATTTCCTCAACGAGGGAAAATTTGTGGCTAGGGTTAGGGTTTAGGAAGCGGTAACTTGCTTAACAAGTGATTGACTTGCTCAACAAGCCACCTAGATTTATATAAAGACAATTGGAGCTCCATTTCTTAGTTTGGGTTTTATTATGTTGAATTTTATGAAGCTATTGCTTCCTTTTTGAGTGTTGGCCTTAGGTTCTTGGGATATGCACCCCAAGTTTCTCATTCCCTCTCTCCTCTTCCCCTCTTCTCCCCTTCTCATTGTAGGTTACATTGGAGCTATGGAGTAGCCTCTCTGAGTTGATTCATGATTTGTTAGCAGCATAAAGCCATTTATTAATGTATATCATATTTCATTAATAGGTCCAATATTTTTCTATTGAAACCTCCATGCCCTTCCTTGTATTATGTCAATAAAATACAATGTAATGATGCATAATGTTGAAGAGAGTGTTATAGTTAACTGATGAGAGAAATTTTGATTTTATTGGTTGTAATATGATATCATAAACATTATCTGCAATTTTTATTCCAATCTGATTTGAAATGGCTGAGATTTACTCATTTTAAGTCAACCTAGTCTATATTTGCATTGGAAAATAACTAGTTTTTCCATTTCTTGCATAAACAGAGTTCTGCTCACCCAAAAATTGATCTGTAAGTTCCTATGAGTCACTGACATACCCAGGTCCCCATATATAACTCTAGAACCTATTTTTGTTGTGTTTGTACTTCCTTTTGGAACCTTCCACTATGTAGGGTTTCTCTAGGCCAAAACTACCTTTTTTCCAAAATTGATCCCAAACTATTATGAGCTATTAAAAAGTGTTATAAATAGTTTAGAACCTTATTTTATGACTTCATATAATCTCTGCAAATTTCCTAAGCCACTGGTTGGAAGATGGATTGATATTACCTAGTTTCACGGTTTAGTGACCCAGCAGCATGAAAGTAATTTTCTGCGGTGCGGACTCTAAAATATCAATGGTCCTAGATATAAATGTGTTAGGGGAATGTATTTCCAAACTTTCACTCTCTCTTGATTGATCTCCTCTTCCCACTCTGCCTCTGCAAAATTTCCCTACCTGAAACCTTGATTTCCCTACTCTATCAGTGCACCAAATGGTAGACATTAGAGGAAATTTCAACTCAAAATGGGTCTCCTAAGGAAAATTAATAAAATAATAAAATAATATTTATTAATTTTGGAGGAAGAAAATAAAAAAACTACTTTTTTGTTCGTATTTTCGACATATCTCCCTGTGTTTTTAATCAAATTTCAATTGAGAGAGCTCGTTGGATGCAGAATTAAATTCCATATCCAACGAGTACCCACTCAACATACTTTTGACGGGCTTCGCTACCCCAAAAACAAGAAATACCTGAAAAAATGTGATGATGATGGTAATTCAGAAATTTTAATATATAATTTGTAGAATTGAAGAGTGTTCAGGTCTGTACACCAGACTTGGGACATCATAGTGGTATCATAGCACTTTCCTCCACTCATGTGGAAAAAAAGGCTCTCTATTGACAAATTTTGCAGATCACCAATTCAAGTTGCAACCATGAGGGTTGTACCAGTAGTTGAAGATTATGACTTTGATCAGTTTGTTGAAGAAGAAGAGGTGATCTATGTGATTGATGGGTTGCAAATTTCAAGAGACAAGGATGGTTACTTTTATTACCATATGGAGTATGAATAAATCAATGTGTAACTACCCATGGCTAATCCTAAGAAGAATTTAGCAAAGATGATAGATGTAGCTGAAAACTTGCCCCACCACTACAAAGAGTATCTTGCCTTGGGGGAAGTGATTTTTAAATCCATTCCTTTCAAAGATGATTTTTATTGCAGATTTGGATTTGAGCCTAAGAATGTAGATGATTACTCTTTCAAGAGCAACAAATCATCCATAGAGGAACCAAGTTGTTCCACCTCTCTAAGCAATGAGGAGGAAGAAGAAAGAAAAAGTGAAGGGTCATCAAATCTATCAGCATGTTCAAGAATTATGAGATTCTTTGGTTTTTCTTCAAGAATATTATCTACAATTAATGATCATAGTATCAATCAAGAAGGAAAACCCTCAATTTGTTTGAAAGAAGATTCTCCAGAAGTTCTTTCTTGTTTCCCATTACTCCAACAAAGAGAATGAAGATGAATGCACTTCCAATTTAATTGTGAGTGATATTCATACCACTGCTAAGGATGTGGGTTCATATGGTGGTGGAAAGACATCTTTTGGATCAGATCCAAAAGAGGAAAACAAATCAGTGTTACAGTCACCTCAGGAGACACATAAGGAAGAAGAAAACAAGGCCATGCCACTTGGGTGTGAACCAGAAAATTTGGTGGAGGAGTAGTCCATCAAAGTATCTGTACAGGAAGATGGTAAGATAAAGAACATGGATGATAAAAGTTCTAAATTTACAGAAGCCATGTTCACCTGCAACCATCTTATCCATGGGAGGATGAAAATACTTCATGTGCAGATGAGGACTACAAAATGAAGGCCCATTGTGAAGGAGATGAATTCAATCCTAGTTTCTCTGTTGGTGATCCCAAAATCAGTGCAAAGAAGGCTGATGTTGTAAATGGTGATAAGGGACCTTTTGTGTCAAATAAAAAAGAAGAAAATATATCAGATCTTAAATCATCAATTGATATTCCTAATGAAGTGGGAGACAAGCCCCCACCAGCTGGGTGTAAACTAGAAAATTCAAAGGAGAGAAATCTGATGCAAAGGGAGGAACACTGTTCAGAATTTTGGACTTTATCGCAGGATGATGAAGATTTAATAACAAGGCATGAAATTATTTATGATCACATGTCATTCCAACCTTCAGATATACCCTCCACTTCACATCATGGAAGTGAGTGTGCAGAAAATTCAAAGGCTGACCTATATGTTTAGGATGAGCTTTGTGTGGTGGATCCATGCCACAAGAAAAATGATCATATATGTCAACTATTAGAAGAATAAACCTTGATGGAGGATATTCTTGGTGAGCCACATCATTTGAGTGGATCACTAAAGGAGGACAGAAAGAAGCTTAGAGAAGCCATGAAAAACTTTGTTGACATCAATGCCTTGGTGGCAAGATGTTGTTGGAAAGCTTCTAGTGGAGATATGGAAGGAGAAGCCTTTCTGGAAGAGTGCATAGCACTGAAAGAAGGAATGGCCAAGATGAAGGAGATCTATATGAACTTAATATCTAATAGAGAATATCTACTCATGGTGGTTGAAATGTACCATAGTGCACTCAATAAGGAAGAAGAAAAATCAGATAATCTGACTAATAAGTTGGAGATCACCAGTAACTTATTGAACATAACACAAAGATCCCTTCAAGATTCAAAGTTGCAGATATTTAAACTTCAGAAGGAGTTGAATGTGTCACACATTTCATGCTACATGGAAGGAAATTTTTTGGGTATAATGGAGGAACCTCATGTGGAGGAAAACCATGAGGGAGGAGCAGATTTGCGAGTGCTTGTGAAAATCTATGAGGAAAATCTGGGCCAAGCACTCATTGATATTGAGAGGAAGGATGAAGTGTTCTTCTCCTTCAAAAATATGGATGATCACATTCAATATGGATCAAAAAATAAAATTCCTTGTTCATCCATTTATTGGGTGGATAGAGGAACATTGGGATTGAAGACCTTGGGAGGTAAAGAATTTTATTTCTGCAATAATTTTTTTGTTGTGACTGACATTGTCTTGACATGTGAACAACAACAAAGTCTTATTTTGCAGCTATTAGAGATATTGTTATACCAAAATCTTGTCACCATCATGTGATAAGACTCTTAAAATACCTATTTGCCCTTAATCCCAGCACTTGGACTGGAAACTCATACCATTTTTTCAATCTTTCACAAAAATGATCAGCACCGCACTTTCCCCTTTATCCATGAGCGGTAACTTGATCGCACCACCTATCCCTTGTTATCCACAAGCGGTGCCATCACTTATGGCCCTTATTCCATAAGCGTTTCTTACCTGAACCACTCTGTCATTGAAGGAGAAAAGCGGTACCCTAGGAAAAATGGGAAAAGAGAAGATTCTCGAGGCTTCTAGATCATGAGCCTTGTGTCCTCCCTTATCCCTATCATTGTGGGTTAGTTGAGCTTGAGATCTCTCATCCTAGGATCTTATAGGCCACCTCATCCACAAATATCTCAACCATCCCTATCCATTGAGCCTTATAAATACAAGCTCATGTCCATGATTGAGGGAGGGAACCATTGAGGTATTGTTATGCTGTTGGATTGATCACTTGGCCCAAGCCATTTTAGAGCATAGAGAACAAGTTGGAGCTTATGGGGATGAAAGTGTTTGGTTTCATGGAGATGCATGTCGACACTAAGGCTTAATTGGTTGTAAACTTCTCCATTTTATCTTAATGCAAAGCTAATTTCCCTCCCACTTTACTGTTGTTGTTTCATTTCACATGTAAATGTTGTTGGATTTCTTAGTCACTGACATGGATTAGTGGATTATAGTTTGGTAGCTTTAATGTGTTTGCATGTTTAATCTGATTGCAGGTACACAGGTTTACTATCGAAGCATTACATTCCAGGTATCTACGGCGTCCAGGGAGGGTCTTCATCCTTTGTAATTCATTTGTTCTAGATCTGAACCATTTAGACCAGAGGAACGCCTTGCTATCCACAGAAGGTGAAATATTCCTGCTAACAAATCTGGCGACTCCGCTAGGGAATAGATATATGTATCAATTGTTCTCATCTTCCTTAGTTCTTCAACTCTTGTCCGAATCCAGACTCCTTCTCCAACTCTCTTCAGTCATATCTGCTATTTGACTCAGTGAATTTGGGTTTGAAACTTGCAGATCTATTCAGATTTGAATCATTTTGACCTTTTATGCTCTGTTTTTATACTCAATCTATCAGCCTTTACCCTAATCTGGTCCTTTTCTGACTTGATCTATCGTTCTCTTTGTGTTTTGTATTTTTACAGGGAACCGCGCCTATGCAGTGGGAGAGAAGCAGTGCCACCACCTAAATAGAGTGGGCAGTACTACCTGTATCCCATTGGCGAGAAGCGGTACTGGGATAGAACCGTTCTGTCAACACCAGAGAAGCGCGGTGCCAGGTAGGCATCATTCCAAGACCTCTTTTTCTCATTTTTTTTATAAAAATTTGATTTGTTTTGCTTTCAGTCCTACACTATCAGGCTTGTGTGACAGAATTTGATTCTTGTGGTTTGAAATTTTATGGTTTAATATTGGTTTGATTGAGAAATTCAAAATCTAGATTAGGCTTTTTATTGTTCATTCACTTCTGTGCTTGTTGGTTGTGTTTGTGAAACGATTTCTTGTTTTTTGAAAAGCTTAGGGTGTTAGTAAGATCTCTTTTCATTTATGTTATATAGACAGACTAAAAGAAGGACATTTGATTAGCATCTTAGTTTCATTTCTTTTTTGCATAGAGAAATTATTTTTCCTTCCTTTAAAAAAGAAAATTTTTGACTGAGATTAGGTTATCATCATTGAGCATTGGACATTGGATCCCTGATTGGCTTTACGAGCTTTCGAACTCTTCATGTTCTTTTGTCTCTTATTCATTTAGTACTATCTCAATCAAAATAAAAATATGGTAGTTTTAAGTTAGATTTGCCTATGTTTTAAGAGAAAATTGAAAAAATAGAGTGCATTTGCATGTTGTGTGCTTCTTGTTTTTATTTTAGGAAAAGAGATTCTCCCCCTTCTTATTGCTTTCATAAAAGAGAAATCAGTTTGGAAAGTGTTGCTTGTCTTCAATTTTGTGTTCAAGACTGTTGTTTGGAAGTATTTTTGGTTTTGAAACAAAAGAAAATACTCTCTTTCCCTCCCATAAGTAGGCATATTGAACGGTAAAGTGAAATATTTTCACACGCATACTGCATGGTTTTACTTTTCTGTCAAAACATCATGCATTCCACTAACCGTCCACTTTAAAATTAACGGTAGTTATAGGTTAAAATTTACGTAGCAATTGGAGTGATAGGTTAGAGACGTGTTTGGGCGTTGTTAAGAGTAGGAGTTGTCGTTATTTGTCCACATTACATCCCGGGACTCACGTGGTTCTTCCACATACCTTCGGTATATCGAACGGACTTTCACATACCCTTGAGATATATAGAAAGGTACTTCACGTACTCGATTGTATATCGGAAGGCCCCTTGTGTACGGTTATGCATTATACATCACTACTACTGATTCAAGCTCCCACATACCTTGAGTATATTGGGAGACCCCACTAGGATACCCTATCCATCTGAGAAAATCCCTTTGGCCGTCTTGCTTGGACCCATACACCAAAAAAAACATTCAGGGAAATTACTACGTACGTACCCTTGAGGTATATCGTGAGTGGCACCTTCTTCACAATCCTAGTGAGAGACCTAACTATTTGAACTCCTGCTATCACTTTAAGTGTGCTTGTTTTGACCTATAGCTTGTGTAGGGAAATGTTTTGGTGTGTTTTATAGTTTTTTAGACCCTAGGTTAGATAGGAATTGTACAAACTGGCTGAGTTAAGATAGTCCAGACGAGTACAGGGCTTGCCACCCGATTTTATTCCTGGTTCAGGAGAAAATCCAATGGAAGCTATCGACCAAGGAGCTGCTACCACCTCTCAAGTGGGAGATAGTGTGGTTGTAGAAAGTGGAGGACCATATTTTTCACACTTGCCTCCCTTGGTCCAACAACCTTCTTGGGGAAATTCCTCATTCCATTCTCCCATGGAAGGTCATGTTGATGATACTACCCGTCCGGATTTTGGTCCCAATGCTCCATTTTGGGATACCCATGTAGGACAGGCCATTGCCTCATTTGGCACCCTTTTAAGCTCTTTTAAAGATGAAGAAGAACATAGGAAATATCGTACTGCCATTCTCCGTGCACAAGAGATTGATAAGCAAATAGACGACTTTTTAGGCCCAACAGTATTACATTCCACATCTATTCATGTGGGATATCGTTCACTTGTCGATTCTATGAGACCCATTGAACCGATTATAGATCATCCATTAAGACCCCACAACCCAGGTCAAAATACCACCCCCAACACCTCCCATGTTATGTCTGTTCCTAATCATCCCAGGTCTTCTGCACCTGGGGCTCAACCCTCAATTCTTGTTTCATTTTTACCTTCTAATGCCAGGGGGCAACCCCCAACATGACCTACATTATCTGACACCGTAATTGTACCTATTCAAGGGCGGAACTCTAATATAGAACCATGTACAGTTTATGTCCCTCCCACCCATACTAATGTGGTTAATCCCCCTTCTAGTTCAGGTCAGACCTCGGGGGCACAACCTATAACCATTCAATATTCTGGAGTTTATGGTTATCAAAGGCCTGTAGGTAACATTAATCATCCAACCAATCCTACAGGAATTCCTTATGCTGGGATTCCATACCCTAGTGATAATTTTATGCCATGGGGGCAACCCAACTGGTCTTACATGCCATCCATGAGAGGGATACCTATACATACTACGGCAGGTGCCAGAGGACCCCCTTACGGAGGTCCTCCCCTTGGGGGGCCTAATGGTCCTGGAGGATCTAGTAAATTTCCTCCTTATGGTCCTAATGGTCCTAGTGGTCCTGGGGGGCCTGGTGGTTTTCCTCCTTATGGCCCTAGAGGGTCTGGTGACCCTCCACCTAGTGGTTCCGGAAGCTCTAGAGGTTTGCCTCTTGGTGGCCCTGGTGGGTCTGGTGGTCTGCCTCCTGGTGGTCTTGGTGGTCCTGGTGGTCCTAGTGGTCTCGATGGTATTGGTGGTCCTGGTGGCCCTGGGGGTCCTCCTCCTGGAGGCCCTAGTGGTCCTAGCGGTCTTGATCCCAGAAATCAACCCCATGCAGGTGTATTTTTCGGTAGTTCTTCGTCATAGCAACTTGTCTTTCAGTCCACTTATGGTCCTACTGGTAATTATATCACTAGTAGAAAATGAGAAATTAATGACTAAAAAAATGACTAAAATCAAGCTATAAATGACTATTTTTGAGTCGGTGACTAATAGTAGCAAATTACCACTATCTTATAGCTAGTCGTATTTCACTAGTCATTAATAGCTTGACTTAGTAGTCACTGATTAGTCATTGATTTAGTCATTGATTTGGTCATTGATAGACAATGATTTAGTCATTGATAGTCAATGATTTAGTCATTGTTTTAGTCATTGATAGTTAATGATTTAGTCATTGATTTAGTCACGGATTTAGTCATTGATTTAGTCACCGAGTTAATCATTTATTTAGTCACTGATTTAGTCACTGATTGCAACCATTAATGACCAAATATACGACTAAATAAACTACTAGAAGTTAACATATTAATGACTAAGCTAAATACGACTAAGATACAAGAAATTAGCTACTAATAGTCGTATATATGTGAATTTAGTCATTTTTGTAGTCACAAATTTATGATAGGGCACGGAGGAATCGAACCACCAACCTCCTGCCCATAATTAGGCAGGCGCTCAACCATTGAGCTAGCACCCTTTAAGAAGTTTTTATTGCTTGACAATGATGATATTCAAACAAATTTATGAAAGATATCAATCTACAAACTACATAATTATTACTATTACAACTTACCAGTAACTAGTATTTATGAAAGTAGTCATTTACGCAGTGAATAATTGTAAATAAGAAGGATCTACGTTGGATGATTTCGCAAATCTCAACGTTTCGATCCCTACTATGGGAAGGGTAAGGAAGCTGTTGTGTCCCCATTACACCAATCACAGTAGGCACGCCTCGCTCCAAAGAAAACTGCACTTGGGCTTCTTGTGAATCCCTTGGTGCAAATGACATGGTCAAAACATTTCTCTTCAAAAGTTATGCACCCCACCTTGCCACCTAAGCATGCCATAAGGATTTCAGATAAGGGCATATCCTCAAACTCCATAAATCATTGCAAAAACAAAATACAGGACTTATCACAAAACTTTTCCACCCGTGCATATATATAGTTGTCATTAATAATCTTAACCAACTCAAGGAGGTATTTCACAATTAATATTCACCATTATCCTTTGTAAACTTGCTAGAGAAGCCAAGTTTGTTCACCTGCTATCTTGTTTCTCAAAGTCCATTTGATTTAGCTCGAAACTTGAGGTAGACTTGATTTATGTTCATAACTCACCTATTGACATAATTATGTCTACAAGATTTAATATTTGTATTTTCATTTTTTATTGTCGGATATTTATTATTTAAAATGTCAAAAGCACAAGGAATAGGGAAGCTACCTTAAAATGGGAAGTTGAAGAAAGTCCCAACCCTTGGAAAGATGCAGATCCAATGTTGCTCATGGATACAAATCATTTAATTGGATTCCAAGATGACCTTGAGTGCCTAGGAATGTATTGGAGCCTATATTTAAACCTAAGAATACCTACAGCACTGAGATTATGGTCCTGCTTAAGCACAAAAGTTCTTTTCCAGAGATAGCTAACTGGTAGCTGATGCACTCTTAGCTAATGCATGGATAATGGGCAGTTTCTAACAGACAACGCATTTAACTAGAAGAAAGAAAAAACAAGTAACCGATGTCTTATTCGTGACACTTAATATTTGGCCCTAGGAAATCATAGTTTACACTAAAATCAAGACAGCATCATGGGAGAGGTTGCAAAGATGCAAGGGTTGATGAAATACACCAAGAAATCCTTGTTTATTTCAAAGTTTTCAATTATCATGCATGGTTGGAGAAAAATTCAGCAAAGACCCCTCTTTCACCACCCAACCCTAAAAACACTAATTGAACACTCTAATCCAACCTATGATTTTCTAAGATCCTTCTTCGACCCTTCCATAATATGAGAACCCCTATCTAATAAATATGTAATGTGTGTATGTATATTTTGTTCCCAATGATATCAAAACAAAAGTATTAAACAGAATCGATGGATACAATATCCATATCCCTATTTGTACTTGTAGTCATAACCATACAACATGCAAAATCAATGGTTGGGGATTACGTGAACCCTGCACCATTGGACTATCGATAAAATGTATACAGACTCTGAATCACGATCAAACAAGAACCTTTTTCAGACAAGCAACAACATTAAGATGTAACAAAGGCCTGATTCTATAACTCAAATCTAAACACAATGATCAGACAGAAAACGGGGACATGAAAAGATACAAACTATGGCATGCTTCTAGCACAGATGGGGACTAAAAGAACATTGCAAAAAGGATGATAGGAACAATTTGATAAGCTAACATATCACTGACTACAGAGTATAATCCAAATCAATAATTTATACAACAAAGGTAATAGAACCTTCAGTGCTCCAGGTTACATTCTACATGGTAAGATTCAATCTAATAAATGAGTAAGAACAAGTTTTACACAAAACTTGTAAATAACAACCTTCAAGTCTAGTCCTACTCAAACTTAAATCCTGTAATCAACTTCAGATTCTATCAGCTTTCAATTTGCTGTAGATGACAATGGAAAGAAAATTGAAATAACATCCAAATATACACTGAATATGTCCAAAAAATCATTTAGAAATTCCCCACATAATAACAAGCCATATATGGGATTTCATATAATCCTGCAATCAACTACTGTTGAAATTTGACTCTAATAACATATAAGGTTTTTAGAAATTTTATTTTGGACCGAGAAACCCACTAAACAATTTCCTCTACCCCAAACATGGTGCACAAGATAATTACTTTGAAACCGGAATCTTCAGCAGTACAAACCATAAATTATGGCATGCATTGAAAAAAAAAGACATAAGAGGTCTCTAAAATATTCCACAAATTTCAAAAACAAAATCTCAAAAGTCACCTTTCCATTGCTTAATATTATATTCATCTCTTTCCGTGACCTGTTGGAGCAAGCGTTGATTCTGGGTTTGCATGTCTTCATACACTTGGCCAATAGTCTGTCAAAATCATAAACAACATGAAAAATACTGTCTTCCAGCTTTAGAGTTTTTACTTTTTACCCCAATTTGATTTCAAGATAAGAAAACAAACCTCAATCTCAGATATATAAGCCTCTCCTTCTTCATTTTTAGCTTTCAGTGCTTCAGTGAGTTCAAATACATCTCTGCATAAAGCCAGGCATTAAAAAAATGTAGTGCCACTTTAAAATCCAGAGAAAAGCTTTTAATCAGTGAGATTGAACACAAATTATATTAATAAGACTGCACTCTCTAAGTTAAGTATTTCAACAGGTAAAGAGAAGATATATTAGTCAACACCCCATTCATGCCATATTTTAAAGCAAAATCATGGAGGACAAAAGGAAGCAAACCAATTTGAGGAGGCCACAAATTGGTACAGTATAACTTTTACTTTCTAAGATGACTATAAGAGAGACTGGAGTAGTTAACGGATTTCAGGGCTAGCCAAAGAAAAAATACAATTGAGTAATACTTGTAAATGTGAAGCAGTTCAAAAGCTCTCAAGCTACCCAACAATACTCTTTGAGAGTTGTCAATAACATACATGAAACAATGGTCACTTTTAAGGCATAAATTTACAAATAATCATGGAAAGATATAGAACTCTCAGGTAAGAGACGCTACCTCTCTGAAGCATCAAGCCTCTCTCTCCAGCGAGCTATCTCAGCTTCAGCAGCTTACTAAAAACTCAGTTGGGATGTTGGCTTGAGCAAAAAGATACCATACACAGGTCTTTTCCTGCTCTCTGTACCCGACAGTTAAAGATTGCTGTGCTAATAAGATGCTAAAAGAAAAGGTACCATTAATAGGAGGTAAAGATGCTTGTGAGAAAAGTCAGCATCAATTCATAATTGTTATTGGCAACATACAGTATAGCAGGAAATGAAAGTATAGGCCAGTACTGAAGGATATGTGGACCAACAGAAATAACTAAAAATATAAATTGAAGGCAATAAAGACTGATTCTCAGCCTGGAGCTGCAACCCACTGCAATGAAGCTTCCATAATTGGGTTTACATAGAAAAGTGCAACATAGTCTAAAAATGTGTTCACAAAAACTATGGAGAGAGGGATTGCCAAAATGAATGGTATGACTAGAATTGAGTACGACATGTACACCCACACATATTGATGCATGGTGGGAAGATTTCATTGATCTTAGAACATAAAATACATTGAAGCAGCCTTAGATAGCTCTCAAACCTCTCATATGCCAAAATATAGTCTGCTTCAAGTTTCCTGTGCATAATTTGAGGCTGCAAGCATGGGGGTTACTTTAGCTTAAGCACCTTGAGAATAGGGCATACGTGTATCGGTACATAGTGATTTCAAAGAACCCAAAAGGTAGAATGAATATGAATCATAGCAGTCTACAATTTTCTACTGCTGATCCTACCTGTATAATTTTTTTCCATTAGATGCTTCTTGTTGGATAAGACCAAGGCCATGTGATCATTTAGTACCATTCACCTTGCAGTGTCTGTTGAAAAGGAACCCAGAAATGAACCTCTATCTTGGAGAAGACCAACTGCGAGAAGAATTTTCTTCTTCAATGTTGACATTGGCATCAATATTACCTATATTAATAAAAGAAGGGGATTCTGCAGGCTCAACAACTTTCTCAGCAGGTCTACCTGGATGTGAACCATCATTTTCACTCCTTTTCATTCTCTTCCCAGGTCTTCCTTTCTGTTTAGAATCACCATCTATTCTCAAATGCTTAGGATCCATTTGTTATAGAGGTGTTTCTGAATCCTTGACAGTTTTCTGACGTTTTGAAGATGGCTTCCTCTCTGAATTAAATTTTCTCTGCAAAATTCAGAACATCTTCTATAACATCAATTTCTAGATCCCCACAAACTGTCTAAAAGATAAGCACTTTACTTGCCAAACGAAAAAATTGCAATAACTAACAAATAATACAAACCAACCTTCAAGATAGTGTTTTTCTTAGCATTCTTTACTATCCCAATCAAATACTGAAAATAAACAAACTAACCTTTCTAGTTCCTGCCTTTCTAGTATCTAGTTCAACAGCATTCTCTGGTGGTACTGTAGAATCCTCTAAATAAACATCACCTTCAGCATTGACTCGAATAGCTTTTGCTGCACTGGACATGCCCTTTTTCTTTCTCTGCCTATCCTTACCCTGGAAAGATAAATTATGCCACAATAGTTATCATCATAGCAGGAGCCAAAACATGAAAAATAAGAATATAAGATTGGAAGGAAACGGAAGCAAGTGCCAAGAACACTTGCTGTAAAAAAGGCCAGAGTGACAACCAGAAATAAAATGATGCAAGGAAATTTAGCCACATAGCAAGACACTTAGTCATATCATATTAATCTCAAATTGCATTCCTAATAATGGGAACCGCATCATACTAAGAAACAACTTATATAATCTTCCCGCACAAACCTAGTTCTTAGTTTGTATTTTTCCATGAAGTTTTAGTATTTACACAATAAATTATTGAGAACCTCTCTGCACCAATATACACAGACAACAAATATCCAGCAGAAAGAAAGCTAGAGTCTTAAATCTTAAAAGCACCTGGATAGGTATTTATTCCCTTATCATCTGCTCCAGCTGAGCATCATCCAGCAACAAAGAAATGACATCTTCAGCAGGAAGTAAATCACCTTGTGCATGACCCCCTATCATAACAAGATGTTGAACAGTATTTTTTTGACTAGCTCTTTGCAAAATTTTCTCTTCGACAGTCTCCTTACAAATCAATCTGTACACCATGACCTGAAGCATAAATTAAGTAATTATGAATGGGCTCAAGCAAAAGCCAACATAATGAAAAAAACAAAGGCAATGAACCATAGAAGGAAAGAAAATTTTAAGACAAAAAACATTATGATGGCAAAATGTCAGAAAATAACAAGTACATGTAGAATAGAGCTTAAATATGCCCTAAACACTACTAATAACATAAGTACATCCAAAATTATTGAAGCCGTAACAAGATCATGAACTTTAAAACCCTAACCACAGTTCTAAGATTCCATTATAGAACAAGCAGCCTGCCATAAAGTTCAACATCAGACTTATGCCAGATTACTGGAGACACACCTTGATGTTTGTATAGATTGTGAAATTACTAATGATGGCAGTGAGAGAGCTCAGTTCTAGGGTTGGATGGCTGATGAGTCCAAATGCCCCTTGGCTTACATGTGGAGATTTTAATATGGTTGAGAATTAAGAAGGTAAAGAAGGGCTCTTACCTATCATGGTGTCCTATGATGAAAAGGAAGCTTAGATGGCCTTCATGACCCTAATTGTCTAAGCCATTATTAATCCTCTAAGCTTTGGTTCACCTGGAATAGTTTTTGCAAGGGTTGGAAGAAAATTTTGTAGAGATTCGATAGAATCATGTTATGATGTTATCATAGGAGAAATTGGTATCTTTTTTTACATTTGGAGATTGGTTCATGCTGGTTGATGGCATGGCCACTCTCTTTGATCATCAACCTATCTGATTTTCAATTTCTTAGTGTGCTCAAAAAGTGTGCATGAATAGAAAATGTTATATCATGAATACTTCTCATCTTTGAACCCATATATGTGTTGCATGTATTAGAACTATCTAGAACCATTTTTTGAAACCCAATGGTAAGGATGGGTGGATTACCTAATGGGAATGTCATTGATCATATTATTGCCTTTATGCATGGGTATGAGCGACATATTGCGACCGTTCGACATACTCAAAATAAGGCTACCCAAGAAGAATTTGAGCCTTTGAGGAAGTTTCAAGATCCCATCAACTTATCCCTTTTGATCATAAGAGACCTTGCCATTGGAAGGGAAAGCAAGGTAGAGTAGAGGGAGCATGGAAATAGTTGGCATCCTACCCTGACCAAGAATAAAAAGCATTTTCCAACTTTGGCCCTGGTCATATCAGAGAACCCTAAGCCTCCCAAAGAGGCTAATAATGGATGGGTGGATGATGCTCCCATGGTGATTCAGTGGGCCCCTGCACTCAATGACCATGATGGCCCCCATCCTGCTAGTATTTTTGTCTCCTAATGTTTATGGTTGAGCTTCTTGCCCTATGACTTTTGGACATTGTTATTTTGTTAAATTGGACAAGTTATTGCAGCTCTTTGTATTCAAGTGTTTTAACTTTCAGTGTTAGCCAACCTGCATTTTTGAGATTTTATAGTCTTTTGCTGGTGCTTGTGGATGCTACACATGCAGCCCACCTTTTTTTGTATTAAATATACGTACATAATGTTTTATTCATAGTCAACAGATACCTTAATTTCAAAAAGAATTATTCAAAGGGCCAAACCTATCAAACTGAGGTCTATGGTGAATCCCTTGTTGTTTTGAGATCTCAAAGTTGTATCATCCTATGCTACCTATGTAACATAAGTTTTGAACAAAACACCCTAAAATTTTTAAAGAGACCATGGTATTGAGCTGGGAGGTCGTAAATGGCCATGGGAAAGCCCCCCATGTTTTGGTAAATTACCAAATTACTATATTCACCCACACTTTTGGCAAATCACTATGTCTACACCCATAATTGTTTTTAACTATGCAAATTTTCCAACCTGATCAATCACAACTTTCACAAAAGAAAATCCACACATAGTTATGATCAACTTACAACTACTGGAGTATCCAAAATTTATGCCACATAAATCTCAAGAAATATCAAAGAAGCAGCATAGAAAAAGAAGGAAGACAAGTGTAGATCCTAGAGCTTGGCATATATTTATCTCAGGGTATCACATCCTTGTTTTCATCTAATACAGCATTTTAAACGTTTTACAAATTTATGAAATAGGTTTCAATTCATAAAATACGAAATTCAACAAGACCATGATGCAAAGGAGAACCTTTACAATGCCAGTGGTGATCACTGCTGGATTAGAAATTTAGAAGGCAATGAATGGTCTAGTACTTATTTTAAAAGAGATTTTATGTTCTGTGTTATAGTAGCTCCTTTACCCATGTGATTCTCAATAAGGAACTGTATATTAAGAAAGGATTTTTATGTAGTTAATTAATTTTAAGCACATAAATTTATTGTTACTTTGAAGTTGGCACTTTCTTCTGCTGCTAGAGCTTCTATACGAAGACAATGGTATGCATGTATGCAATTCAATCCATCATTTAAATTTTCTAAACTAGTCAGACCCAAGACAAGAAATCTTAGAACTCTATTGATTATTATAAACCTAATCTTCTTTTCTGAAAAATGTTCTGCATCTCAATGGTTTTGGTTACTTCTTTCTGGTTCCTGCCTGATTAATATGGTCTACATACATGGCAATGTAGAACCACCCTAAAAGACAATATTGACAAAGATAGTCCTGAGTCCTCGTTTTTCAAACCTTCCTATAACAATTGCAGATCTGAGATGAAGAACATGGCAATGTAGAACCACCCTTAAAGACAATATTGACAAAGACAGTACTGAGTCCTCATTTTTCAAACCTTCCTATAAGAATTCCAGATCTGAGATGAAGCAGCAAGGAGTTGCTTGAAGGGAGGCACCCTGCTATACTCATTCAAAGGGAAGCATCCTCGTTCATGTTGATTCAGAAGGAAAATGTCAAATGGAAAGAGAGCAGAGAGAACCATTATTCCCTTGATTCTTAGTTTTAAACTAGAGCATCCTGACATAGGTGTTTAACCATGAAACCTGTATCCTAACGGGCACAATTATAAAGCCAAAGCATTAGAATAAAGATGCGAGAGGTTTTTTGAGCAAATAGTGAACAGCTTTAGACCAAGACAGGGACTCAGTTGGAAAGTGGAATTAGAAGGAGAGAGACTGTAATGCAGTTCATCTCCCAAAACAGAGACTTCAGAAGTGTGGCCCAACCTAAGCACAGGTGAATGGAAAAGGAAAATATCACATCAAAAGTAGCTTGCAAAATTTGGATCCTTGAAAAATGGCAAATTTATATAAAGTTACAAAAAAATGAAATCAAGTCCCAAAAGCATCTCAATCTCTCAGGCATTGCTTCCCTTCCGGGGTATAGTTTACCTATAGCATTAGTGCCTGGTACTGATTTTCTATGAAATGGGAGCGATCCCATGAAAACCAAATCAATGGGAGTGGTTGGGAACTAAGTCACTATGAAGTGTTTAAGGAAAATAACTCTTATCAAGGTTTAGCAAATGTTATTATAAACAAATTAGGAAAAATAGAGGTTTAGCAAGGTTACTATTATCTGGCATTATATATCAATTTGGTTTCTTGTTAGGTTGACCTCAAAATCAGAATAATACTATTATCTAGCCTTATATATCAATTTGGTGCCTGATTAGGCTTACCTTAAAATTAGATTATAATTATTATTATTATAAAAGCAATCTTAGGTGAATGATATCCATACAAATTACCTGAGTTTGATCACCCAAATTCACAACAATAGCATCAGGCAAAGGCTCAACAGTTATCCATTGCCCATCTCTAAGAACTTGAAGACCTCCAACTTCATCTTGTATCAGAAGTGTAATTGCACCCATGTCAGAATGTGCTTGCAAACCCAGAGTAAGATCTGGATGAGGGCATGGTGGATAATAGTTGATGGTAATATTCTGATAGGTTTCTCCAGTTATATCCTGGATATAGGAAGATGAAAGACCAATGATTTCAGATATAACAGTAAGCAGCCTTTCAGCAAGCAGCTTCATCTGCTTGCTATACTTCTAGAAAGGAGAGGAATTGCATGAAATGATAACCTGTATCAACAAAATTCAATCAAGGTTCTAAGAATTTGTAAACCAAATGGCACACATTCATCCAGTCTAAATTTCAAGCAACCAGATAAGTCAAGGAATTTGGAGATTAAAGAAAAATTCAAAAAAGGAAGATTACTGTTACTTAAAGATATTCCCATGCTAAATAGTAAATTGTTCTTATCAGAGGAAGCTAAGTAAAAAGTGGCAGTACAGGGTGGCAGGTGCAGGGGGGTACTCACTAACCACGATGGACAAGAAGTAATCAGGTTTTCTTGGGGATTGGGAGTCACCACCAATAACTATGCGGGGAGGTGTATGCCTTGTTTTCTAGAAACAAAATATGTTAAAAACCTTGGTATATGACAAATCACAATCTTTGAAGACTCCTTGCATTTCATTAAACAGGCGAGAACCACCAATAACTATTTGGAGGTGTATGTCTTGTTTCTAGAAACAGAATATGTTAAAAACCTTGCTATATGACAAATAACAATATTTGAAGACTCCTTGCATTTCATTAAACATGCGAGAAGCCACACTGTAAGGTATGGGCTGGGAGTAAATGATGCAGAATCTGCAAGCCGACATGATGATGATGCTCTCTTTGGAGATCTGTTTTCATAGGCTAGCAGGCAAGTAGTCATCTCTGATGGACATGAACAGCCCTGCTCTGCAAATGACAGTGTTTCTGACTCCAGTAATATTCCTTTACAAGGAGTTGTTGAAGTTCTTAGTTTTATTAAAGAGTGCATTTTTTCTCCAGATTGGCATTCTTCTATTTACAAAGAAGCCTGTCACCAACTTAATGAAGAACATGTCGATGCTCTTTTACGAATGCTACAGCCACATCTTTCAGTTGATGAAAGAATGGAGGGGGCTTGTGTTTTAGATATGTCCTATGAAAAACACTTCTTTGAACATTTTCACAAAGCATGCTTTAACCTGTTACATGAACTTGTTATGAGGCGTGCCTTATCCATCGAACTTGAAGAACACCTAGTAAATCAAGTTCTGAAGGTAGAGGATGGGAGGTTTGCTTATACTGATGATTCTCTTGTTCTTGTAGCTCACATTCTTATTATAGGGACATCCACAGGGTCCAGTTTGGGAGATTACACAAGGAGGAACTTTTTAGCTTCCCACAGGAACAGGCTATTTAGAATCATGGGTATATCATGTGGTACAAAGTGTTATAAATGTGAATGAGGGAGTCACAGAAGAGCATGGAATGGTTGATCTCTTTCAGCAATTGATTGACGTTAGTGGGGTTCATAACTGGGGTATTGTAGAACACAAAGTTCTTCAAGATCTGGGTTTAAATTGGTCTGATCTCTATTATGTTGTTTGTTGCATTTTGGAAGTGTGGAAAAATAGGGAAGCTTCCCAAGTGGATGAGCTTATACTTGAAAGATATTGTTTTGTACTTGGCTGGATCACTCTATCAGATATTGATGTTAAGGAAGTTGGTGCTTTGCCATGGAGTCCTAAATTGGGCAGAGACAAGTTGCTTGAAATTGAATACTTAATAATTTTTAGCAGAATTATGCGCCATAATGTTCATTTTGGCCATACAGGGAAGCTATCATAGCTGGAAAATATCGTTCTAGATATACTCTCTCAGCTTCAAACATTATACAAAGAGCATAGTGTGAAGGAAAGGGGTTGGTTATTCTTAAGGCATAGTGCATGGCTGTCTTTAATTTTATCATTGCTCCAGGCAGGTCTGTGGAAAGTGTCTCTGAGAAAGATCCCATTTTCAAGAGAGGACACATTTTGGATAGAGCAGACATCTAAAGATACTTCATTACTCACACTTTGTGAGCAGTTAGTTTTTTGTGTATTGAAGGATGGGAAATCAAGCGTTTTGCTGAAAATATTGACATCCCTTTTGAGAATGCATGTCGGGGCATTGCGAAAAGCTTTGCTTTTTGTTCTTGATGGAAAAGAATGCGAAGATGATGCACTGTTTTCACTAAATTTGCTGCTTTAAGCAGGTTATGACAAGTCAAAGCAGGAAGAGCTGTTGGGAAAGCTAGGAGCTAGCTTTAAGCTTATAGAGTCTGTACTTGGAACTCTGACAAAGTTTAGAGGAATTGTGAGCAAAGAAAACATAGGGAACCTGAATAAACTTTTTCTGAGCTCCTCGTTGCATGGTTTCCCATCACATGTTCATCCAGGGAGTGCAGCTGTGGTCTCTTCTACCCTCTCTGTT
>LPNX010377015.1:194278-302639 GCA_001517045.1 Pseudotsuga menziesii
GATAGTAAACCAATCCAACAAGTTCCAGGAATTTCTTGGAGGCAATGATAACTTTTTGCCTTTAATTGATGCTTTGGATGGATGCCATAATGAGTCAGTGAATATGAAGGTGTTACAGCTATTTGTTAATCTTTTAACAGGTGATCCAAGTTATATTAACTTGAAACACACCTTGCAAGAAAAGTTCTTATTGATGGATTCATCTTCTTTGGCTTCATGGCTGGAAAAAATGATGCTAGGATATACTGCTCAATCAGCTGTAGATAATTTTCCAACAGGAGTCTCTAATTCAGTAAGAGATTCAGCTATTGCTTTCATCAATGCTCTGGTGTCACCTTCATCTGATTCAAAATCAAGAGAACTTTGTGATCACATTCTTGATGCATTGCTTGTGGGTCTAGAGAAGGCATTCCTGTCATTTGATGTTCCTACTGCGAAAGCATACTTCAATTTTGTAGTTCAGTTGGAAAATGGTGAGTCCACAATAAAGCCTATTATCAAGAGGGAAATTGATATGGTGGTCAAGTTGTCTGCCGATGAAACCCATCTGGAGGGTTTGAAGTTTGTATTGGGTTTTCTGGTTTCTGCACTGGGTTCGTATGGTGCTAACAAGCATGTTTCTGAAAAATTAAGAGAGAATCCTTGGTCAAACACTAGTTCTAACAATGATTCTGCTAGCTGTAATTTGAAGCCTAGTGTTCCTAGAAAGAACTTGGAGGCTTTGGTTAATCCAGTCAATCAGGGAGTCCATTCTAGTGCGATTGAGTGTGATGCCACATTAGCAGATGATGATGAGGATGATGGCACATCTGATGGAGAACTGGCTAGTATGGATAAATAAGATGATGATGAGAGTAACAGTGAATGGTCACTTGCATCAAAATTTTGTACATTCACCACTAGTGGAAGAAACTTTATGGAACAACATTGGTACTTCTGCTACACTTGCGATCTGACTGTTTCTAAAGGGTGTTGTTCTATTTGTGCCAGGGTGTGCCACAGGGGTCACATAGTTTTTTACTCTTGTTTAAGCCATTTATTTTGTGATTGTGGAGTAGGAGGGGTAAGAGGGACAAGCTGCCTCTGCTTGAAACCTCAAAAATATGTTTCTTCCAGCACTACATCATTGAGGGGGGCTAGTGGCGTTGATCCATTCTTGCCTCTCTCAGATGAGAGGGATCATGTTCAGCCATCTGACAGTGACTCTAATCTTGAGGATGAAGGTTGCATGGAGAATGAGAATACTTTCAAGTTATCTATCCCCAAAGAGGAAGAGGATGGGTTTCTATCACTTTGATTGTGCATTTGAATCCTGATGCGACATATATTAGCAAAGTATCAAGTGTTCTTGAGGGTGATCAAGATGGTCAATTAAGGCCTGTTGGACTACATCACTGGAAGGAGTTGCTTGATGGCAATGGTTTCTTTGTCTGCCTCTCTAGTTTGAAGTCGAGCTCTCCACTTACTATGTCTCTTGGTTTTATGGAGATGTGTGCACAACTTCTACGATTGCCTGGAAGTTGATCTTGTCAATGGGTTGGCATTTCAGCTTACATGCCTCTTTTTAAGGACAAAAATAATGTTCTTTTTTTACATGATGATGGTAGTTTGCATATCTTCTCATTTGGAATGGGTAGTGGAACTCGAGGATTGGAATTACTAAGACATGATTGCAACATCAATTCAGAGCAGGTGAAAAATCTAGGCCCTGGTGTCCTCAGTAATATAGCAAATGCTGGGATCAACCTAGAATTTCCACTGGACTTCTTTGAGAAGACAAGTTGCATTACTACTGATATTAAGCTAGGAGGTGATGTTATTCGTAACAGTGATTCAGAAGGTGTTAAGCTTAATTTAGCATTAGAAGAAGTATTCTTAGAGAGCCCCAGCCCTACTGGATTTAGTAGGTGCAAGGCCTGGGTTTGATTCCTAGCCTATCCAATTTTCAACATGGCATCAGAGCCAGGTGTTGAGATTGATTGGGCATGGCTAAGGAGGCTTGATAGGCTATAGAAATCCATCTAAATACCAAATTCGTAAGGTCATGAAAAATCCAAGTGGCTTGATGTTAGTAGATGTGGGCCCTGGGTTTAATTCCTAACGTGTCCAATTTTCAACATGGTAGCATAAACAAGTACTGAGATTGATGGTGGGTGGCTAAGGAGGCTTGAGCCAAAATGTGGCTTAAGTGGGTTAATGGAAGTAGCGATCCGCATATTTTAGATCAAACTGGTAAGGTTTCCAATCATGTAAAGGGTATTTAGCTCGGTAAGGTTTCCAATCTTGCGAGTGTTTGATTTTGTCCCCTCCCTTTTTTTGGTTAACAACTAAACAATTAATTCATTGATTTGTTCTTCTTTTTCAATGGAGACTTTGTGGAGCTTTTGCACTTTACATTGTCAGAAATATATACATGTTCGCTTCTATTGATCATCAAAATAATAAAAATCGTATGAAAAAACTAGCTAGTATTAGGGATTAGACAATTTGCTATGAAACTAGAGGATTTCACTTTCAGCAGTAAGGAGTCTACTGTTCAAGGAGTAAATTCTTCCATAATCAAATTATAGACGTGCTTTTACAGTATTCCAATTTTAGACTACTTTCAATACTTTTTCTTCAATAATTAAATTCTCCCTTATTAAAGGATCCTTAGCTACATTGGTAACCATCACCTCTGCAATTGCATATTATCTACTACTTTTGCACAAAGCTTGGCCTACAGCTCCTTCAATCGAGTATCCTTAGCTTTTAAAATAGCTTGAATCTCCTTTACCTTGTATGGCTTCTACATTAATGCGTTTAGTCTATGGTTATTTAATTATTTATAATGAGCTCTATTGTTAATCCTTTCTAAATCTAAGCTATTGTTCAACTTTTCAATCTTTCTATTTAACCTGTCCACCTATGATCGAAAGTTGTGAGGGAAAGGATCCTCTAGATTCATGGCTGCTAGAATCCTTTAGCTAACTAACTTATTGGTTACCAAAGGTGGTAGATTATCTTTAGTTCATTTACCCAAGTATTTTATTGCAACAAAGTTAGAAAAATAATATCAAAACTGAAATAATGGCATTGTACTACAGGTATAAACTTGGGGTTGAGCAACTATCATGGTGATCATGGTACCGGTAGTAGAAAACAAGGTTCACTACTACATTTACATTACACTAAACTCTTCGAGAACATAACAATGCTAGTATGCAACTGGTGATGGGATGAGGAATTGATATGTTTATATGTTGGGGTTCATATGTTTATTATTTTTCTATGTTTTTATAATTTTAGAGACCGACCCCCTTATGTTAGGGGCCCCGAAGCCCTCTCCCATGTCCCAGAAACTTGGTGGAACACTGCATTTTTCTAAACAGCGGAAACAAGTATTGCCAAAAGGGGTAGGTTTTGTCTTGTGAAGTAAGTTCATATTACATAAGTGGCTGGTGTGACCCCCTAAGCCATGGTGAGAACATGGCTGCCGAAAAAGCATGGGCTTGTGCTGAAGCACTGAGCTTTTCTAGCTCAAGAACATAATCAATATATGAACTCTATTGCAAATCAATTTTCCAGACCGTTGTCATTTCCAATTGCTTTCAGCATTCTGCAGGAGATGCTTTCACACTCCCACTCTTACTGGATGTATCATTGTATCCTCTAGTCTCAATGACCTACTTTTGTGGTAATTCAGTGAACATTAATACAATTATCTTATCACAACATTGGCTATGAAACCGTAAGCGGATGAATTTTTATTAACACACACAACACAGCCTATGAAACCATAGCTGGATGCATTCAAGGGCTAATTCACTATGCACGCATTGCCTAACAGTTTCTGTCGTGTTCATTTTCTAATTTTAAACAACAAATTTTGAAAATAAGTGATTTCATTAGGCAGAGAAATGACTCTGATGCAATAGGCTTTCACCAATTCTGCCTAGCCTGGTTTTTTTAATCCTAGTATATTATCTCACTCACACACACAGAATTGCTATGAGGAAAATCATGAGCAGCTAGACCATGATAATTGAAAATTCACAAGTGGCCAATGTGGACCTCCAAAAGGCATGATGAGAATGTATATGCCTAATAAGCATAGGGTTATTTTGAGAAATTTGCGAGGCGATTGTCATGATTTCCAATTGAACCGAGAAATTTCATTTACACACACAACAAAGGCTCTGAAACAAACAATAGGTAAATGCATTTCAGGCCTAATTCACTAAGCAAGCATTGCCTAAGAATTTGTGTGGGGATGTTCATCTTCTAACTGTGAACAACAGATTTTGAAAATAAATTATTTCATTTATACAGAGAAATGACTCTAATGCCTTAAGCAAATCAATGAAGGACTAATTCACCAAGTCTGCCTAACCTAGTTTTTCTAATCCTAGTATTGTGTCTCCTTCATATGCAAAGAGATTTGTTACGAGAAAAATCATCAGCAGCTAGACCATGATGATTGAAAAGTTAGATGTGACCATAGTAGACCCCCAAAGGCACTGAGAAAATATTGATGCCTAATGAGCACAGTGTTTATTTTGAAAAAATTGTCAAAGGGTTGGGTTGTCATGATTTCCAATTGAAATGAGAAATTTGATTTTAACACACAACATAAGCACTGAAGCTATAGGTGGTTGCATTTAGGGGTTAATTCGCTAAGAAAGCATAGCAAATTCTTTGTGCAGGAGATGTTCATATTCTTAATTCTAAGAATCAATTTTGAAAAAAATAATTTAATTTACACAGAAGAGTGACTCTGATGTCATAGGTGGACCAATAAAAAGGGCTAATTCACAGTCTGCCTAGCCTGGTTTTCTAATCCACGTACTCTCTCTTGAGGATTGTAAGAAAATCATAAGCTGCTTGAAAATTCACAGGTGGTTAGTCTAGACCTCCCAAAGCATAGTAAAAACAAAGATGTCTAATAAGCATTGTGTTATTTTCCAGCCCTGATATTCGCCAACTCAAATTCGGCATCAAAACACTTGACAGGCACACACAAAGGCACATACATTCCAAAACCCAAATTTGTAATAATGAAAAGGTAACTGGATAATACCTCTACCATCTCGACAACGCCACTCTCGTCGAACATTTTGGCAAGCCCTTCACTGTCAACGTCAAAGGGGATATTACCCACGTATATTTTAGTTCCCTCAGGAAGAGGAGGATAGTCCTGGTCTTCAACTGTCTCTTGCTCTTCTTTGCTCTCTGTACCAATTTCTACATCTGATTCTTCCTCCTGAACCACTTGAATCCCCCCCAATTGCTCTTCCGATTCTTTTCCTTCTGAAACTCCTGATGTAGGGGGGGGCTCCTCCACTTCTTCTTCTGCTTGCACCAAAGGAATATCCTATGCCTCCTATACCACTTCTGCTACCACTGGTGAATCCTGTGCCAATGATATAATTCTTAGGACCCGCCTCCTGCCCAAAACAAGGGTCAAACAAGAAATCCCATGGCGGGCATGGGATATCCCTGAATGACAAGGGGCAGTCGTTGGTAAGGCCATCATAGGAAGCCTTGAACAAGGAGCCGCCAGACATGCTAAACCTCCTCCTAAAGCTGTTAATGTTGTTGCTTCTAATGAAGGCAGCACTTGGGTAGTCGCCATTGAAAAGCATGAAGCTGCCATCTTCACAAAAACCTCAAAAAAACCTGCCCTAAAACCTTGCAAAAATTCTAAAACTGCAAAAGGATCCTATAACTTCATCGGATAGTGTCTAATTCTCATCAATTTCACTTTTACCTAAAAACTTCAAAACCAAAAATCCACAGTCCAAATATTACTATGCCTTTGAAAATCATCTCCAGAGCTCATAAAACACACACCTTCATACCGCAACACTGAGAGGATAAGGTGTAAACGGGATAAGATAGCAGGAGTCGGGTGGTTTGTGTTTCGACAAGATTTAGATATTTTTCTTTCATTTATATGGACAACTATATAAACATATAAAGCTTGAGGGCTATTTAGGAATGAGATTCGTGTTCGTGTCTTCATCTGTATATATTATTTGCTTTGTTATAAAAAATGGGATGTTTATGGGATAAGATATGATTAAGATGGATTTAAGTTCATTTATGTTTTAATTTTGAAGTGGATTAAGTTTTGATGGTTTTAACTCGTTAGGATGAGTAGCTTAGTTTAAACATTACTTTATCTTTCATGGCATTAACTTAGATGAAACATCACTTTACTTTTTATGTCATTATCGATGATATGATGAAACTCAAGGTGGAGGTCTGGTATCTAAAAATTATGGTAATGGTGGGAGTAGCATAAAAAAATATTATGGGTGTTACATTATATAGAGTGTTAACATGTCTCATATGAATGAGATATTCACTATTTTGGGTGGATTACCAAGTTATGTCAAACAAGCTTAGTTACAAATTTTATTAATTTGTTAATTTAATATAGGGAGGATGATTACAAGCATGTATTTTATTATCACAAGAAATTATTGGAGGACTAGAATAAAAATAAAAGGCATGAAAAGAAGATGGCATTGATCATGGCTCATTCAATACATAATATCCACTGCTATATCGTTCTTCACCACATCAATATCATGACCAATTCAAATCGCATGAAGTGTATCTTGGGATGTTAGCTCATTAAAGGAAATTTTTTTCATTGGATATCCTTTCTCCAAGAATTTGACCTTAAATTTTATACATGTAAACATAAGAAAGCTTTGTCCCTCATCTATTTCACCACTGACTTCCCTACCCATGTAATCCAATGACCACTCAATAGTATTGCTCCTGACAAGCATATTTTTGTTATAGCATCGAACAACCCATGTTATGACATTATCTTGAACTACCTTTACACACTGAGCTTTGATCCACATCTCTCACGATGACCATCAAGACATTCATCATTGGTGTCCTTGTTACCTCCTCCTTAAAGGAAACATGTATCAATGAGGAGTTGACATCATAGTATGTCAATTCCTAACTCAGAAAGAGGTCAAACAAGTTCTCAATAGATTTCATGGGATGCTTACAATGACCATTTATCAAGAATGGCCATCACACAAAAGATCCTTTATGTGGGATATTTGTTGGCTTTCTTTTCACATCACTTCATTCATGAGATTTATCTATGCAAGAATTGTCAAATTCTCACCCCTAAAACCTAAGCACAATCCACTCCTCCATATCCCATTATCATTATTAACATTTTTTGCAACTAAGGGATCAACGTTATGGAATGTCACCCTATATCCAATTGTGACCCCAAGTAGATTATTGTCCATTACCTAATTTATCAAATGGTTTAAGCAATGTTAACATTTGTCAACACTTCTCTTACGACCACCCACTTCTTCCTCAACCACATCATCACTTCAAAACCAAAAATCCACAGACCAATTAAAGGCGTCGTCGCTTAAGCAACGCTTCCTAACGCGTCGTCGCTTAAGCGATGCTTCCTAACGCGCTGTCGCTTAACCGACGATTATGAGAATAGCCATCGCTTCACCGACGCTTGTGGCCACATTTACAAAAACAAATGTATCCTTGTGATTTTTGGTAAGTTTAAAAAGAGAAATCCACGCGCCGTCGGATTTTTCCGTCGGATTTTGGATCGAAATGTAGTAGTGACTCTAAGCAATCAATCTACTAGCACCATCTTGGTAAAGAGACTGGCTATTCCTCGTAGCATAACTTCCTTTCTACTGTGAACCAATTGGCTCTTCGCTGCACTACCTTCTGAATCTACCCGTCAAGGAATGTCATTTGAAAGCGAAACCAGGAAACAAGGAAAAATGGGACCTATATTAACTAACTGGTTATCTCCTCAAAGAAAGTAATATATAAGAAAAGAGTTCGAACAATAAAAAATGGTAAAGAAAGTTACTAGTATAAATAATATGTATAAGGGCAAGTTCCCCATTTGAAAAAGGCACCCGGAGATAAAACTGATCATGGCACCAAGGTTTGTAAGAATCGCCCTCAATAAAAATATTCTAACGAATATTTCCTTTCATAAGAAGGCATCGACTCCTATATCAACTCTGTGATCGACTGCATGGAGTAGCATAATGAGAATCGGCATTGACTGATCTTTACACATACTTGGATTGATTAACAACATTGCCACCTGATCACATCGACTTATACATGAAGTACAAACATCGAGTGTATCAACTCTTGGGATCGACAAACACTTGTGAGCACTGTTGAAAAATGGATGTAGGTTTCTGGATATAACGCAAATCATAAATGACACCCAATATTTGTCAGTTTCAATTTCTGTTCACCGACACCAATCTCATCACCATGTTTAGAATTGCCTGAATTACAATTCCATTTACTCTTCTTAGATGTGTCTTCAAGCATCTTCTTAGATTCAGACAAATTACTTGTAAATCTAGTCCTCTTAGCCTAAGTATTCAACACAGTAAGTCCGCGTCAGAATTGAACTCCCTGTATAGGTGCCTGAAGGATAAAGAAAGAAAACAATTCTTTAGGAGCCCAATCCTTTTCAACCAACAATCATATATAACTCAGTGACTGCAACTTGGTGAGACCTCTGGCCCAATCAATTATCATGAACTTTGATTCACCAAAAATAGAAAGATAGAGAATTTTTTTTTTTTTGCGAACCATAAAAGCCCCCATAAGGCTAAAAGTTCATGCAATTGCTTTGTTGGATCTCTGAAGATCAAGGTGCATGGCACTAATATTACTAATATAAGGTAGACAACTTACAAAAATTACACTTCATTGCCAAATTTGCAATTTTCCATGACACAATTAAAAATGACTAACATAAATGACTAATTCATATTCTTCTAGCTAGTCATTTTTTATGTCGTGACTAAATTAGTCATTTATTTTAGTCATTTTTAACTGTCACTTATTATCTAGTCATATTTGTTAATTGGTGACTAAATTAATCGTTAATTTTAGTCGTTTATAGTTGAGTCAATCAAAATTGCTCATATTTAGTAGTAAATCACTTGGAAAACCTGTGGTGACTAGAATTTTTAGTCACCTAGTAGCTAATTCCTCATTTTGTACTAGTGTATGCCATATCAATATTACTAGTATGTGCAACCCAACTGGTAGTTACCTTTCCTAGAAAATTTGGACTTACCTAACTTGTCCAAGTTGATTAATGACCCCATTCAACACAATCCCTCGTGGCCTCCAATTCTGGTAAAGTTACCATCGGATATCCCAAAGTTCGATGGGAAGCAGGGAGACGATCCGAAGAACCATGTTATGACATTCCATTTGTGGTGTTCTTCAAAATCCCTCATGGATGACTCCGTTCGGTTATGACTCTTTTAGCGAACTTTGATCGGTACAGCCACAAAGTGGTACATTGAACTCCCACAACATTCGTTTGTGGATTTTGGCTCGTTGGCAACCGTGTTTCTTACACACTTTCAGCTCCCTATTCATTATGAAATGGGTACTGATCTTTTAACTTCTCTGTGATAGAACACCTCCACCCACATATCTGATCATATCCATGAGTGGAGAAGGTGAAGAAGGCTAATCAAAGCCCCTATTCTAGATCAATTATTAGCTGATTGGTTTACCAAATCCTTGTTGCCTCCTATTTCCCGAGATGTGGCTATGGGCGGTGTCGTTACTGAATAGTAGGCTATTAGTTGAGCCCAGTATCTAGACTTGGTCTATTCCCAATATGGAACTCTTTACAACTTGATTCCTCAAGCTCCTCTCCCAAGTACCGATCCTGTCAAGCCATCAGCAGAAGTACCTATTGATGGGATTGTTGGTTCAATCCAGTCCCCGTCAGTAGTGAAACCTTCCAAGCAACCCCAAACTGCCACCCCTACTCCTTCGACTCCTAAGGTTTCCGCTGAGGTCAACTCTATTCAAAGTACTCAAACCTCGGGTAATAATAAAAAGAAAGGTAAAAATAGAAATAAAAAACCTAGAAACCAACAGGAGACTCCAAGACCAACCAACAATGATAATGATAAAGGGAAAAGAAAAGAAAAATATCCCTGTCTGCTATGCGGTGGTGACCATTTTTCAAAGGAGTGTTCTTGTCGGGATGAAATTTCCCAGTTTCTGAAGTCCAATCCCACACCCGCGGTACTTACAGATCCTTTTCCCTCTCAACAACAACTGATAGACCACATGTCTAATTAGGGTAACTCTAGTTCGTCAGAGGAAATTCGCATGATGTCCTCAGATACCATCAATCTGCAAACTCAAATTCAGAATTATGAAAAACCCGCAGATAAAAAAGAAGATCATTCTTCTTCAGGGAAAGCTCCCTCTACTAGTTCTCTTGAATCCTCATCTACTATCCCCTTATCTATCGAGAATCCTACTCTCGACATGATTTTGTGTCCACCTAAGAGTACTCTTTGGAAGGCAGTATTTAACCCTAATGCTCGAGTTGCTCAATTTTATAATGTAGTTGAAGATCTCACTCAGGAACCTTGTGCAATGTCTACCTTAGAAGTGCTCCAAAGTTGCCCTACACAGCGCAAAAACTTGTTGACAACATTAGGAGATTTAGACCCGGATAATACTAACTTGATTCATTTCAATGTTGAGAACTATAAGCCTAGGTTACCGCATAAACTTTCTTTTCAGATCATTGCGAAATTAGTTGGAAAGAAAGTTTTTCGAACGGTACTAGATGAAGGAGCTTCAACCTCAGTTTTGTCTCTGTCTTGTTGGAAGGATCTCGGCTCTCCTGAGCTTGTAACATCACCTACGAGCTCATATCAGCCCTAGCAGTCGAGCTAGGGGGAAAAACCATTTGCATTCAAGTAGAAGTGGTGGATGCCCCTTTAGATTACAACCTCCTTTTAGGAAGAAATTGGTTCTATACCATGACTGCTATCGCCTCAATAGTATTTTGAACAGTCCAATTTCCACATCTAGGGAGAATTGTCACTATTGACCAGCTTGATTTCTATATGCTGGATGTTACTACCTCCACAGCTAATAACATCCCCATGTTAGGCCAGTCCCCTCCTCCTTATCAGTCGATTGGGGTAGGCATGTTGAAGGATTCATCCCTTATGGGGATTTTTCCATCCACTCCTCCTAGCACGGATATCGCAACAGTCCATATGATTTCCTCATTTGATTATGAGCCTAAGGGTAAACAAGTTGTTGATTCTACCTTGTTGAGTTCACACAAAGCAATGTATGATGGCATTCAAACCTTTTCTGATGATTCACCGATGACCTTCATCTAGTGGCTTCGGATCCCTACCATTTACCATACTGGTTAGAGCCTTCTCTTACTACTCTAGATTATCTCTCTAAGACTTTTACTTATGATGAGTCCATTATGGAGATCATGAATATGGATGAGTCCATTTGGGAGGATCACCATCATAGATCCATGTTCCTCCCCAACACCAGTTCGGTTAACCATGATTTTGCATCCTTGTTTCCTACTGATATTGTCAATGTTCCCCAAAGTTCCATATTGTTGCAAGATACAAATTCTGAAGGAAATATTTGCAACATTACTTAGACGAATCTGATTGACATATCAGCCAAGCCTGATACTATTGAGCATGTTATATTGGGAAGAACTGCTCGACAGATGAATCTGAACCCTATAAGGTACTTTTCAAAGAATTTCACGATATTTTTTCCTGGTCCTATGAAGAGATGTCAGGGATTGACCCATCCATTTTGGTATATGAGATTAAAACCTATCCCACTGCTAAACCTGTCAGGAAAAAACAAAGGCAAGTCCATCCTCGGAAGGGCACAACTATTAAAGCTGAAATTGAGAAACTTCTCAAAGCTAGGGTTTATTTATCATGTACCCCTAACGGAATGGGTATTGAACGTTGTCCCTATCAATAAAAAGTAGGGAACCATTAGAGTCTGTATCGATTTTAGGGATTTGAATAAAGCTTGTTCTAAGGACAACTTCCCTACTTTGCACATCGATTAGATTATCGACAACTATGCTGGAAGTGTCATCTTTTCATTCATGGATGGATTCTCTGGCTATAATCAGATTGAGATATTACCCTCCGATCAGCACAAGATGACATTCATTTTCCCATGGGGAACCTTTTCATATAAGAAGTTACCTTTTGTCTTGAAAAATGCTGGAGCTACATTCTAGCGTGCGATGTTCTACGTGTTTCATGATATTAAACATATTGTTGAACCATACCTTGACAACCTCCCTGCTCATTCACAGTGATGGGAGGACCACCTTGGTCATCTTAGAGAGATATTCCTGATATGTCATCATTTTAATATACGGCTCAATCCGCATAAATGTGTTTTTTGCGTTGAGACGGGACATCTACTAGGTTTTGTGGTATCCAAAGATGGCATCCAGATCAATCCTTTGAAAATTGCCACCATTTTAGATCTACCAGCCCCAACTAATCTCCTTGAACTCCAAAGTTTTTAGGGGAAGGAGAACTTTCTCTGCTGTTTCGTGTGCAATTTTGCAGAGAAAATGCATGGTTATATGTGTCTCCTCAAGAAGAATACCCCATTCTTCTGGGATGACCAGGCCCAATGCGCATTTGATAATCTTAAGCACGCTCTGACTCATTCACCCATGATACACCCCCCCTATTATTCAAAGGACTTTCTCTTGTATATTGCTGCCTCCGCTACTACCATCGCTATGGTTTTAGTGCAAGAAAATATCCACGATTAGGAGCACATGATTTATTACTCTAGTAAGAATCTTATGGATTCTAAAACTCGTTATTCATGTGTGGAAAATTTATCATTCACCACAGTCATTGCTGTACAAAAGTTTCGTCACTACACTCTGCTCCGCACTACCACTGTATTAGCAGACTAGAACCCGATGTATTACATCCTGACTCATTAGGTGTTCGGGGGCAAGTACTCCTGCTGGATAGTCATACTTCAGGAGTTTGATCTGGAATTTGCCAAAGCCACATCAAAGAAATCCTTGGTCTTTGCCAAGCTTGTGTGTGATCTTCCCTGTGCTTTGATGGAATCTGAGCCCAGTGATTCATTTCTGGATGAATTCTTGTTCTTGATTAGCACTACCGACCCTTCGTATGGAGATTTGCTTATTTATCTCCAAACACAATGATTTCAGTCGGATTTATCCCGCAATGATCACCGGCGTATCCGTCACCACAAGAAATACTATCTCATCCTGAATGATACCTTGTATAGATGTGGGATTGACTCAATTCTCCGACGATGCCTCACCCATGAGGAGGCTGAACATTTGTTGAATGATTTCCACTCTAGAGCATGTGGTGGTCATTTATCTGGGATGGCTATAGCCCAGAAAATCCTTAGCGTCGGATATTTCTGGCCTTCTATCTTCAAAGACTGTCATGAGGCTGTTAAGAAATGCCCACCTTGTCAACACTTTTATCCTAAAAAGTGCACCCATCCTACTCTTCTACACCTTGTCATTACTATTGTCCCATTCACCAAATGGGGGATTGAATTCATGCATTGTAAGCCTACCTCAGCTAGGGGGCATGGTTACATCATCGTAGTTGTGGACTATTTCACAAAATGGGCTGAGGCCATGCCTAGATATGCGGAAGATGGTAAGACTTCCGCTCTCTTCCTGTTCAATCATATCATAGCTATATTTGGAGTCCTGTAGTCCATCGTTACTGATCACGGATCCCATTTACGTAATCAAATGATGGAGGAAATGAGTGCCAAGCTAGGTTTTCACCATGAAAACTTTATGCCATATTATCCACAAGCTAATGGTCAGGTAGAGGCCATTAACAAAGTTTTGAAAACTATGCTTCATCGGATGGTTGGAGATCATAAATCCAACTAGCACCATGTTATTTTCTCTGCTCTTTGGACTTATCGGACTTCGATGAAAACAACCATTGGTTTCACACCATTCCAACTTGTCTATGGACTTGAAGCTATCTTACCAATTCAATGTCAGATTCCATCTTTACAACTTGCCATCGAACTTCTCCCAGAAACTTCCGCAGAGAAAGAAAGATTTTTGTACTTGAATAACCTTGACGAGACTCAGAGAGATGCTGCCTTGGCTAATAAGAAACGTGTCAAGGCGCAGTATGATAAATCTGTCCAACCTCATGTCTTTAACGAGGGTGACCTAGTCTTGACTTATGATCAGAGATATGACAAACTAGGGAAGGGTAAGTTTGAGTCCATGTGATACAGACCTTTTGTCATTTCTAAGGTTTTAGGGAAAGGAGCTTACGAGCTCGTTGATTATGATGGAATCCCTTTGGGGCAACCTCGCAATGGGTTGTACCCAAAAAGGTACTATGCCTAAGTATTTATTGGATAGTATCTTCTATGTATGTATATTGATTGGCTTTCAGTGTGCTTTTAGTATTTTCAAGATGGTTTTGAGTTTAGTTTCCACATCTATTTATACCATGTTTTGGTCATGCAGATGGCTTTCTACAGCTTCACTGATGGTGCTTGCCACCACACCTTGAATCTCGACTCAGCTACTTGGGTCCTTTATTCCCTAGCTGAAGATTTGGTCAGTTCAGGAGCATTTTGTATAGGTCCCACTACTAATAACATGATCGAGTATGAAGCAGTCATCGGTCTTCTGACTGAAGCTGTCTCCCAGGATGTTCATAATCTAGTAGTTTTGATGGACTCACAACTCATGGTTTTCCATTTAAACCATGTTTACATCATTAGAAACCCTGTGCTTCTCCATCTCTTCTGGAGAGTACGTTTGTTGGAAAGGTCATTTGAAACCATCACTTATAGGCATATCCCTAGGGAACATAATGTAGTTGCTGACTCATTAGCTAATTACATCCTAGATTGGCATATTTCCCATTCATTACATTAAAATCAAACATGGTACATTGTAAATAAACATTTAAAGACACATAAAACTCATGTAAAATATGTTGACCATTTGAGACATATAAACTCCAAGTAAAATTATGTATATATATATACGAAAAAGTTTACAAAAAATAGGTCCCAAGACCTCATCTAAAGCACATAGGATTTCAGGAAAAATCATCATACAAAATCCTGAAGCTGTCAGCTTTCAGTACATATCTCATACACTAATGGTGCTCGTGATAGCACATCACTACTCGAGCTACTCTACGTAGAAGCCTATTGAATAGACCCGGTACTCCTACTGTGGATATCTGATATCTCATCGGGAGGTCATCTATGGAAGCATACTGGGATATACAAGGTCAACCTCTCTAGGTTCTCCTCTAACTCCTCGGTGATATCATCATCTTATGGCACAAAGCGGGCTCCAGCTCACCTGTCCAATGGAGAAGCTCCTCTAGTTCGCACTACTCCAACATCTGCATGAGAGTATACAGGTCTCGTCACTTAACATAAAAAATATAAAACATTAAAAAACATAAAAATATTCCATCCATTTTAGGGTTTCTTTCTTCTTACCGATGTCGCCCCACTGTCTTCCAGGTGGCAGTGGTAGGTCAGGATCTCCAGTGAAGTCCATATGTGCGTAAGCATAATCCTCAACCATGAGGATCTGATCCCGGAGCCATCTAAAGAATGGGTCACTAAAATTCACCCTTCCCCTACCTGCTCCTATATGAGCCATGGCCGGGACCCACCTCAACAAAAAGCTTTAGAAGTTTGTTTACGACTTTTTCGTACTTCCATAAAACAGAAAAGGTTGATGAGCATTTGTTATGACACTTTGGTCAGACTCCTTAAACCTAGTATCAAAGGTCTGAGCCCATTTCCTAATCTTTCCAGGCTCGTAAAAATTGACATTATGTAAAGAAATGTTATGGAGTCTTCTTTTCACGTCTTTTTCAGGCTCAAACACGAAAATATCGTCGAGTCTGTTTCCGATTCTTTCCAGGATCGTAAAAAGTGACATTGTGTAAAGAAACCTCATGGAGTTCTATTTAAACTCTTTTTAGGATCCCTAAATATGAAAAGATCGTTGAGCGATCTTATCTTCTTCATGCTCATTAAATAATTTGAAGAGTCGTCCGTCCGATGGTAGGTTATCTCTTTTTCGATTCATATAGGACTATTTACGAAAAAGGAACACTCCAGCCAATCATGACTAGAATAGTTCTCTAAGGTATGATTTTACACTTTTTTGGGCCTTAGAGACTAAATCATATGAAATTGGACCCCTTTGGAGTCTTCTTCCATATTTGTTCAGACTCTCTAAACATGAACAATACCGAGTTTTCTTTCACTGGACTCGTTAAATTAAACATTAAGAGACCCGTTTTGGGAATGAACCCCTCCTCTCTCAGGTTCATAAAACATATGAGTCTAGACTTTCCTTCTGACAAGCTATATCGAGTGTTTGTTACCCTCTTTGAACTCATAAAACCGAAAAGAGGCACTCATCGATCATGACGGGGGAAATGGGAAGGGAATAATTTTGCAAATAAATGGCAGTTGTTTGTCGTTACCTTTTAACATGATACTTGTCTGCACATCATGTCAGTTAATTGGGTATTCAGTTGATCTACGTGACAATCCACTTTCATGATTCATGTCACTCCTTTGAGTCTTTCAAAATATTGCATTGTCCACTGTCGCATTGTGTGTTTGTCCCCTCCAGTCATGCTTCCAAGTCATTTTCTCATGCCACTCAATGTTCAAAGGGGATTTGAAGAAGTTTTTACCTCTGCAGTCTACACAGTCTTTGTGTCAGTATTTTTGAGTCAGTATTATGGTTACTACATTCACATCATTCCAGAACTATGTTCTGAGTTTTGTGTCGTCGATGTGGGACTCATCATGGCCCTCATTCGACGAGATTTTTCCTGTCGACATCATCTCATTATCTGGGAAATAGTCTTAGAAACAATATTTAGTACCTTGAGATCTATATGCCTTAATGACAGATTCTCTTGCTCTCGACATAGGTTCACATCATTGACCTTTGATCGATAGAATCCACTGGGTGTTCAACATGAAGGCATCTATTCACACGTAGTAGATTGTACTAGGGTACCTTTGGAATCATTGACATTAATGGTGATATCCCTCGCACTTGTTAACGGTTCACATCATTGGCTGGTAATCAAGTGGTTTCTACCATGTTCAACTTCAGATCATTGTAATCACATGGATAGAATCGTACTTTGTGGAAGACGAGACGAAGACCCTAGGTATTGGTTTAAAGTGGTCATTTATTTTCCCCAGGTTGCGATGGAGTTTTGTATATCTAGCATGGAGCCACATTTGTATGGTCATGGCTATGCTCAAATTTTCATCTGTATGACATAGATCTACATTGGATGTCTGGTAGCTATGTCCATTTTTTATTCCTCTATCACATGGATCTACGCTGTATTCTAGTAGCCATGCTTGTTTATTCTTCTCATGGATCTGCCTTGTATTGGTTTGCAGCCATGAGTTGGTTACTTGTGTCTATGAGCCAAAATACTGATGTACTACAGATGCCTACTTGACAACATGCTCTGATCGAGCCAACATTTTCACCTCATAGCAACGACTTGTTCTCCCAAAGCTCTCGTTTATCGTATCCCTCTAAGACTCATGCTTTCGGGGGCATCCTGTTATACCAAAATCCTATCACCATCATGTGATAAGACTCTTAACATACCTATTTTCCCTTAATCCCAACACTTGGAGTGGAAACTCATACCATTTTGTGAATCTTTCACAAAAATTCTCAGTACCATGCTTTCCCCTTTATCCATGAGTGGTACCTTGCTCACACCACATATCCCTTTTTGTCCACAAGCGGTGCCACCACTTATGGCCCTTAGTCCATAAGCATTTCTTACTTGAACCGCTCTGTCATTGAAGGAGAAAAGTGGTACCCTAGGTAAAATGGGAAAAAGAGAAGATTCTTGAGGCTTCTAGATCATGAGCCTTGTGTCCTCCCTTATTCCTATAATTGTGGGTCAGTTGAGATCGAGATCCCTCATCCTAGGATATTAGAGGCCACCTCATCCACAAATATCTCAACCATCCCTATCCATTGAGCCTTATAAATACAAGCTCATGTCCATGGTTGAGGGAGGGAACCATTGAGGTATTGTTATGCTGTTGGATTGATCACTTGGCCCAAACCATTTTAGAGCATGGAGAGAAAGTTGGAGATTATGGGGATGAAAGTGTTTGGTTTTATGGAGATGCATGTCAACACTAAGGCTTAATTGGTTGTAAACATCTCCATTTTATCTTATTGCAAAGATGATTTCCGTCCCACTTTATTATTGTTGTTTGATTTCACATGTAAATTTTGTTGGATTCCTTAGTCACTGACATGGATTAGTGGGTTATATTCTGGTATCTTTGATGTGTTTGCGTGTTTAATCTAATTGCCGGTACATAGGTTTACTATCAAAGCATTACATTCTAGGTATCTATGGCGTCCAGGGAGGGTCTTCATCCTTTGTCGTTCATTTGTTTTGGATCTGAACCATTCAGACCAGAGGAACACCTTGTTGTCTGCAGAAGGTGAAAAATTCCTACTAATAGACCTCCCATACACATGCACATGAGGTGCATTTTGATTTGCATGTGCTTGAGGAGTTTGAGGTCAAGCAATATGAAGATCAAGCACTTGTATGGTTCCTAAGAGATGACGAGTTTCCTCTAGGAAAATGTTGTACAATTTTGGAGGAGGCACATGATCACACTATCACTCAGAAAACTAATGGAGGAATTTGTGGATCCATTATCTTGATTGATGAGCATTGTAGGGATTTGGCTCACAATTCTTCACCCCACACTTCTGTTTCAGCCACATCATGTGGGGATGAAAATTGGGTGAAAGGATTTTTTTTGTTGATGCCACAAGAGGAGCATGATACTTCCACTCTTCCAGTTGAGGTATTGATGGTCAAACCATGTGGTTTGACAAGTGCATTGGTAGTAGCTGAATTATTCCCACTTGAATCATTTAGCATGAAATTTTGTCTGTCCATTGATTGGGTGGCTAGAAACATGATTGAGATTTGTGCACTAGAGGGTAAACATCTTGCTTGAATCAATGGAGAGACATTGGACACATCAAAGAAATTGTATGAGCAATGGCATGAGCATGTATGGTTGCTATATGATGCTTTCAGTATACATGAAGGGGCATGGGATAACCTTCCATGTATTCATAACAACAGTGACATGAGTTCTAGTGCTAGCTTGCACATGGATTTTCATACTTTAGAGAGGCTCAAGATGATTTGGTCCCCCATTAAGGAATTCCATGTCTTGTGGGAGAGTTTAAAAAAATTTCAGTTTGGCATGGGGAGACATGAGCTTCCAGTATGGTGGTATGATTTTCATAACCTCATTTTCATCCTCTACAATGATAAAATTTTGTTGTTTATACTGATGGGTGGAAGGAGGCAGATAAAACCATGGGATCTCGACATTCTTAGGAATGACATATTTTAAAAGGTGGAAGCAAAATTTGGGTCCTTACAGAGGAGGCGGTGGGATCCGGGAATTCTGCTTAGTTACCTTAACTAGGTTAGCAATTTTTCTAAAGAAAGTGGTATAAGGGAAATGACTATGATTAGAGTGGTGCAACAAAAACATGGTGGAAAAATTTGCACCACTCTGTGGTGCTTCTACTTGAGGACAAGCAGACTTGGGAGGGGAGGACTGTCATATCCCCACATTTTGATCCCAAAAGTGTTGACCTTGCCTAGCACCAAGGGGGTCAAAAGATGCATTAAATAAATTAACCTAAGATATTTTATTTAAATGTCACTTATGAGGCATGTACTTGGTATATTATTTGTCATTAAATATTATTATTCAATTAATTAGGTGGAAAATAAGTTTCCATTAACAGGAGGGCCACTTGGGCAAGCCAACTTGCCAATGAAGAAAATTATAAACCATGTGACAAAATCAATCAGATAGGAAACGGGAAAGTGCCAAAATATATGACAAAAGAGGCAAAAATTGACAAAGGAGGATGTAGTTTCGTTTTTGGAGTTCAGTCATAAAAATAGGAAAGCCAAGAAAATCTGTCATAAGGAAAAATAGCAACTATGGGTCAAGGAAAGAAAAGTTTCCAAATTGGATGAAGGTGGATGAAAGGAAAACATATTTATTGTCTTACACATGCTAATTTCCTCAAGGAGGGTGAATTTGTGGCTAGGTTTAGGGTTTAGCAAGTGGTAAGTTGCTTAACAAGTGATTGACTTGCTAAGCAAGTCACCCAGGTTTATTTAAAGACAATTGGAGATCCATTTCTCAGTTTGGGTTTTATTATGTTTATTTTTATGAAGCTAATGCTTCCTTGCTGAGTGTTGTGCCTCAGGTTCTTTGGATATGTGCCCCAATATTCTCATCCCCTCTCTCCTCTTCCCCTCTTCTCCCCTTCTCATTGCAGGCTACATTGGATCTATGGAGCAACATCTCTGAGTTGATTCAATATTTGTTAGCAACCTATAGCCATCCATTACTGTATATCATATTTCATTAACAGGTCCAATATTTTTCTATATCTAAGGGTTCAAACCTCCATGCCCTTCCTTGTATTATGTCAATAAAATACATTGTAATGATGCATAATGTTGAAGAGAGTGTTATAGTTAATTGATGAGAGAAATTTTGATTTTATTGGTTGTAATGATATCATAAACATTATCTGCAAGTTTTATTCCAATCTGATTTGAAATGGCTGAGATTTACCCATTTTAAGTCAATCTAGTCTAGATTTGCATTGGAAAATAACTAGTTTTTCCATTTCTTGCATAAACATAGTTCTTCTCACCCAAAAAATGATATGTAAGTTCTTGTTGGTCACTGATATACCCAATTCCCCATATATAACTCTAGAACCTCTTTTTGTTGTATCCGTACTACCTTTTGGAACCTTCTACTACATAGGGTCTCTCTAGGACAGAACTGGCTTTTTTTCCCAAATTAATCCCAAACCATTAAGAGCTGTTAAAAAGTGTTGTAAACAGTTCAAAACCTTATTTTATGACTGAATATCATCTCTACAAATTTCCTAAGCCACTGGTCGGAAGATGGATTGATATTCCCTAGTTTCACGGTTTGGTGACACAACGGCATGAAAGTAAGTTTCTGTGGCATGGACTCTGAAATATCAATGGTACCAGATATAAATGTGTTAGGGGAATTTATTTCCAAATATTCAATCACTCTTTATTGATATCCTCTTCCCACTCTGCCTTTGCAAAATTTCCCTACCTGAAACCTTGATTTCCCTACTCTATCAGTGCACTGAATGGTAGAATTTGTAATTCAGAAATTTTAATATAAAATTTGTAGAATTGAAGAGTGTTCAGTTCTATACACTAGACTTGGGAAATCACACTTACATATGACCATGGGAGGCCCAGCCTGCCACCATGTTAGAAATACACAGCACATAAATCCGACCATGGGAGGCCCAACCTTCCACCATGTTGGAAAGGTCTAGACCTTACATCCGACCATGGGAGGGCCAGCCTACCAGCATGTTAGAAAGTCCCAACACTTACATCCGAACATGGGAGGCCCATCCTACCAACATGTTGGAAAGGCTCTGTACTTACATCTGACCATGGGAGGCACCGCCTACCACCATGTCAGAAAGGATTTGCACTTACATCTGACCATGGAAAGCCCCGCCTAACACCATGTTAGAACTGATCTGCACTTACATTTGACCATGGGAGGCCCCTCCTACCACCATGTTAGAAAGGATTTGTACTTACATCTAACCATGGGAGGCCCCACCTACCACCATGTCAGAAAGGCTCACAGACTCATCACTTCCCCTTGGAAGGAACCTCGATCTGGAGAACACCAAGCTTCTACATGAAGTACTCAAACTTCATTGTGGCTATTTCTAGCATAGAATTACATCAGGGATGATTACATCCAAGGATAACCTACGAGCTTCAGCAAGACTAATTACATACGAGGACAACCTACGAGCTTCGCTAGGATTTTATGCTTAGACAACCTGTCTCACCAGCTATTCTAGAACTCCCTCTTTCAAGAGATCTTGATTTGGATCACATACTAGAGCTTCACTACTCCTCTCTACATCATACAAAAATGCAAGTTAGATCAATCAAATAAAATAGTAGTTTTCAAAAGAAACAGACTACTTCCCAAATAGTTGAGAAAGTGGAAACATATTTTGCCTCGGCTGTTCACAGCGCCATGCAAAACTGATTTGTGCTAAACCAAGATATCACACCTGATCTCATATTGAAGCAGCACCCCAAGTGCTCTTCCTATCAATGGCACTGCATGCCCAATCCGAATCTACATAACCCTCCAGGTTAATATTCTGATTCACTTCATACTTGATCCCATAATCAACTGTACCCTTCAGGTACCTCAGAATGTGCTTTGCAGCAATCCGTTAGGAACTGGCTCAATGTGTTCATAGCAAAGCAAATATCTGGTCTCGTATTCATCAGGTACATCAAGGAACAAATCATCTGATGATACATCGTGGCATCAACCGTCTCTGATGAAGCATCACTCAATAGCTTTAGGTTCAATATCATAAGTGTGGCCATGGCCTTGCAGTCCATCATCCCGAACCTCTTCAGGATCTCCACTGCATACTTCCCTTGTCCAAGGAATATTCCATCTGCACTCTGCCACACCTCCATGCCTAGAAAGTAGTGCATCATACCCAAGTCCTTTATCTAGAACTTGACAACAAGTATCCTTCTTGCATCTCTAATGTGGTCCTCTTTTATTGTTAGGAAAAGGTCATATAATAGTAGCATCACTGGTCTTCTGCATTCAACCTTGAAGCAAAGGCTGGAATCTGCTTTACTCTTAGTAAACCCTAAAGCCATCAGCAAGTTTCCCATCCTGTCGTACCATGTCGAACCTCAGGATCTTCTACAGTCACTCCCTTTAAAGCGAAGAATCATTTCCCTCTGCCTTTCGTACTCTATGTATTGAAACATTCTGTACTAGAGTGACAAGTAGCTTCCTCTTCTACTAGTATTCTATGTATCCAACTAGGGCCATTGGATAGCAAGATCCTCTATCTTGAAATTTTGAAAAGTTCTTCTCACACCCATATATGAGCTTGTCATCCTCTATAGGCTTTCATCTTCAACCTTGTAGCAAAGGTTAATATCTTCATCACTCTAGGTGATCTTCAAGCTCCTCATGTAGGTGTTATCCCATGGGTGCCTTCTGAGCTCGTACAAGGCCTTCTTTAATTTGCACACATGAGTTTTCTTGTCATGTTCCTCAACTCCCAGTGGCTGCAAATTTCTCTTCGTTGTCTATGCCTTATTTCTATGAGAAGCCTCATGCTACAAATATTGCCTTCTATCCCATGATGTTTCCATCTATTGCATGCTGGATCTTGTAGGTCATATGGAAGACACTACAAACTTCCCTTCAGGTACTGCATCCTAGACATCATTCTTCTTGAACTGGTACTTTCCTTCCCTTTCTTCTTGGCTAATGGGAAAAAGAGAAGTTTCTCGAGGCTTCTAGATCATGAGCCTCGAGTCCTCCCTTATCCCCATCATTGTGGGTCAGTTGAGCTCGAGATCTCCCATCATAGGATCTTAGAAGCCACCTCATCCACAAATCTCTCAACTATTCCTATCCATTGAGCCTTATAAATACAAGCTCATGTCCATAGTTGAGGGGGATAACTATAGAGGTATTGTTATGCTGTTGGATTGACCACTTAGTCCAAGCCATTGGAGAGCATAGAGAACAAAGTTGGAGCTTATGGGGATGAAGGGTTTGTTTCGTGGAGATTCTTGTCAATACTAAGGAAATGGTTGTAAGATTCTCCATACATCTTTGATGCAAAGCTATTTTCCATCCCACATTACTGTTGTTTTGATTTCACATGTACATGTTGTTAGATTCCTTAGTCACTAACATGGATAAGTAGATGATTTTCTGGTAGCTTTGATGTGTTTGCATGTTTGATCTATTTGCAGGTACACAGGTTCACTATCAAAGCGGCATTCTAGGTGTCTACGACATCCATGGAAGGTCTTCATCCTTTGTCGTTCACTCATTTATTCTGAATCTAAACCATTCAGACTAGAGGAACAACTTATGTCCACAGAAGGTGAAATATTCCTGGTTACAAATTTGGCGACTCCGCTGGGGAGCAGTACATATATCAGTTGATCTGACCTTCCTCAATTCTTGAACTCTTGTCCAAATCTAGGCTCCATCTCCAACTCTCTTCAGTCAGATCTGCCATCTGACTCAGTGAATTTTGGTTTGAAACTTTCATATTTGTTCAGATCTGAATTATTTCAACTTTATATGCTCTTTTTCACTGTCAATTCATCAATCTTTACCTTGATTTCTCGTTCTCCTTGTGTTTTGGATCTACTCAGGGAACCACACATGTGTTGTTGGCAACAAGCAGTTCCACCGCCTAAACCTAGTTAGCAGTAGGCGGTGCCATCGCCTGAATCTAGTGAGCAAGGAGCGGTTTTTCCTCAAAACCGCCTGTCAATAGCTTCATCTGTGCGGTTCTAGGTAGGCCCTGTTCCAGACTTTGTATTTTGATTTCTGTGTGTTTTTGGCTTACTTTTTGATGCAAATGACATGTATTTTTTGCAGTTTCTTTGATTGTTATATTCCTTGTACATTCAAAGAGAGTTTTTGTTTCTTGCATTAGATTTTACATTCTTTTTTTCTTGAAACCTCTTGCTCTTTTCTGTAGATATTATTCATTGGAATTGGAAATATACATTTCATTTTCATGAGTAGGTTTTGGTTTGTTTTGGACTTGGAATGTGTGAGTGATCCATGTTGTTTTGAGTCTTTCTTTGCTTGGGGTGATTCTTGTTCTCTTTTGCATGCTGATTTTTTCAGTACTTGGTAGGAAAGATTGGTTCTTCATTTCCTTATCTATTTCAAAGAGAAGTTTTAGTTTTCTCTCTCCTTCGCTTTATTTGCATGCATTGTTGAACGATTTTCTTCTTGTTTTGTGCATGATTGTTTGAAATTCTAGATCTTATTTTCATTAAGAAGAAATGTATGTTTTCAGCTTTGCGTGCATTAGAGTTAGTTTTGTGTGGAAACGTTAGTGAAATCATCTTTCCATTAAGTTTTTATGCATCGTTTTCAAGCATGAAAAGATAGGAAACATTTTTGGTTTATTTAAGTTTGATGTTCTCTAGATCTCTTTTTTATTTTCCTTGAAGATTGTTTGGTGTGCATTGATATCTCACTTTTCGTTTGAAAAGATAGTATTGCATTTGCATTATCATATAGATCAGTGTGCATCTTCTTTAATTTCAAGTTTTCACTCCATGGTTCCACCTAAACGCACAAGATAAAATTAACGGTAGTACTAGGTTAAAATTTACATAGCAATTTGAGTGATAGTTTAGAGACATGTTCAGGCGTCGTTAAGCGTAGGAGCTGTCATTACTCGTCCACATTACATCCCAGGACTTGCACGGTTCTTCCATGTACCGTCGGTATATCGAATGGCCTTTCACGTACCCTTGAGGTATATAGAAAGGTACTTCACATACTCGATTGTATATAGGAAGGCCCCTTGTGAACGGTTATGCATTAGACAACACTACTACTAATTTGAGCTCCCACGTACCTTGTGTATATCAGGAGACCCTTTTAGGAATCCTCAAACCATCTGAGTTAACCTTTTGGTTGTCTTGGCTTTACGTGCGAAGCTTGTAAAGTCTTGATAATCCTGTGAGATTCCTGACTCTTATCCACTCCTTTCACATGTTTGCTTGTTGCTTTTAGTTTGATTAGTACTTGCTTGTGCATGGTAGTTAGGGGGTTATTGGAGAGTTTAGAGATGGCATTCTCCTTTGAGACTACTATTCAAGAGGTACCTTTCCAAGGTGTACATTTTGTATTCCCTCCAAGTGAAGGTATTGGTCCTCCCTTTATTTCCACTCTAAATATTCCTGGATTAACTATAGGATTACTAGTATAGCTGTTTAATCCAGTAATTCCCGTTACACCTAGTGTCTCAAATGTCACCTCTCCTCTGGGAGAGGATCGAACTCAACCTAATCCCTCTCCTTCTTTGTCGGTTGTTTCTTCATTCCATTCTTCTTATTCGCTTGACCAAAGCTCTATGGTTAGTAGTCACGTGGATAAGAAGAAGAAGACAGGGAAGGGTAAGAAGAAGAAGGATAAGAAAGTGAAAAAGTAGCAACTATCTGCTCTTGATGGTTCTCATTCTAAGAGAACACCCAGAAAACCCAAGTTCCCTTGTAATCTTTGTAAGGGGGACCACCTTCTTAAGGAGTGTCCCGGTCTCTCCCGTGTACAAGAAGAGTGGTCTAAAAGGTCCAAACCATCTGTGTCATCAAACTTTGATCATCATGTTGATGATACTCCCTCAACCAGTGACCCATTGGTAAAAGGTCATAAGGGTAAAGTCTTGTATCCTTGTTTGATATGCAAGGCTATGCATCGTACTTTTCTTTGTCCAAGCATGGATGAAGCTTTGTGTTGGTTGGAAAATATTACTAATCATCAACAGGTGATTCCAACAAGTGATAGTAAGTTATCCCTCGATTCCTCGATGGTTGACCAAGTGATGAATTCAGTTTCATCTATAATTGATCCCACTCTTCCTTTAGAGAGTGAAGTGGTTGAGTCGATGTCATTTCCACCCGATGCTTCTCTTTCATCAGAGAGTGTTAAGACTAAATTAGTCTCTTTGACCAAATATTCATCTTGTTCTTCTCTTCCAGTAGAGAATGAACTGAATCCTGCTGAAGTTTTTATGCTTCATTTTGATTGTTCTCAACAAGAGGAAATTTTGTCTATTTCAACAGAACCCTCTCTGAGTAGTGAGGTTATTTCCTTTGACTGGAGTAACCTAACAGAGTCTTGTATTCATTCAAGTGTTCCTTTCTAGATAGTTTTGAATGTTACTACTAGGCGGATACTTCACACTATTGTTGACAAAGGGGCTTCTGTTAGTATTCTATCCTCAACTGCTTGGCCAGCTTTAGGTTCTCCTCAGCTTGTGCTAGCCACTGATCAGATACTGGCTTTTAAAAGAATACCTACTACACCTTTAGGGACCCTTCCTTATTTTCGTATTACATTAGGAGGGAAAACTATCTGTATTGATGTTATGGTGGTCCAAGGTCCTTTAGATTTTAATCTACTTCTTGGACGTAATTATGTTTATGCCATGAACGATGTTGTGTCGACACTCTTTAGAGTTATGCATTTTCCCCATGATGAGAATATTGTGACCATTTATCAAATTTCTTTTGTTACACCTGACCATCGCATCACTCCTAGTAATTAGACTGCCCTGAATGTGCCGCATGTTCTTGTGGTTCCTCCCCCTTATTCTAGTTAGCTTCTTCCCATCATAGGTTAAATGGGGGGCATGGCTCTAGTCTATGGACATCATAATGGAGCTAAGCCACTATCTTTTATGTAATGGGTGCAACCTACCAACCTTTGGATATCATGTTCGGTAGGAGCGGGTTCGCGAGCATAGTTCCCATTCTATGTCAAGATCGTTAAAAAATGAAATGGATCTCCTCAAGCATTGTTTACCTTTTGGTTTCAAGCTTGCATAAAAATGAAATCATTCCTGAGCATAGTTCATTTTCTATGTGAATCTCGTTAAAAAATGAAATAGATCTCCTCAAGCATAGTTTACCTTTTAATTTCAATCTTATATAAAAATGAAAACATTCTTGAGCATAGTTCATTTTCTATTTCAAGCTCGTTAAAAAATGAAGTAGGTTTCCTTAAGCATAGTTTACCTTTTGGTTTCAAGCTTGCATAAAAATGAAACCATGTTCCAAGCATAGTTACCTTCTGTTTCAAGCTTGTGTAAAAAAGAAACAGATCCCCTTCCCTTGAGTCGAGTCTTCCCTTTAGTGTTAGAACTTGAACCTTCTTTTCACTTGCCCGATTCTCATTCTTCCTACCCCCCTGGTGAACATTTTCACATTAGTAACTAGGTTTTTAGGTTGGGTATGGAAGAAGAATTGTTAGACGAAACGAAGCTTGGGGAGCATGTTGAGCCCCTAGCAACCATGCTAGGGGTGATCTTCGCTAGCAATCATGCTGGGGGAAATATTCCAACCTCTGTATATCATGTTAATGGGATTTTTCAAGCACAGTTTACCCATTGGTTTCGAGCTTGCGTAAAAATGAAACCAATCTATGAGCATTTTTTCAACTGATCTTTGAGCTCGTTAAAAATAATAAGATGGTGTTGAGCTTAATTTTCATTTTTCGTGCTCTGGTTAAAACATGAAAAGTGGTTTGAGCTTAGTTTATTACTTTTTCATGCTCTGGATTCAAACATGAAAACGTCTAATGGAGTCTCCTTTAAGATCTTTTCGGACTCCCTAAATATGAAAATATTGTCGAGTGATCTTGTCTTCTTCATGCTCATTAAAGCATTTGAAAAGTCATCTCTCCAATGGTAGGTTATCTCTTTTTCGGTTTGTATGGAATATTTATGAAAAAGGAACACTCTAGCCAATCATGACTCGAAGAGTTCTCTAAGGTATGATTTTATACTTTTTCGGGCCTTAGGGACTAAATCATATGAAAAAGGACCCTTTGGAGTCTTCTTCTGTGGTTGTTCAGACTCTCTAAACATGAACGATACTAAGTTTTCTTTCATTGGAATAGTTAAATTAAACATTGAGAGACCCATTTTTGGGAACGAACCCCTCCTCTCTCAGGTTCATAAAACATTTGAGTTTGGACTTGTCTTTGGGTGAGCTATACCGATTTTGTTACCCTCTTTGAAATCATAAAACTGAAAAGAGGCACTCATCAACCATGATGGGGGAAATGGGAAGGGAATCATTTTGCAAATAAATGGCAGTAGTTTGTCGTTACCTTTGAACATGGCACTTGTTTGCATATCATTTCAGTCAATTGGGTATTCAACTGATCTCCATGACGATCCACTTTCATGATTCATGCCACTCCTTTGAGTCTTTCAAATTAATGCATTGTCCGCTTTCGCATTGTGTGTTTGTCTCGTTTAGCCATGCTGCCAAGTCTTTTGTCGTGCCACCTGATGTTCAAATGGAAGTTGAATAAGTTTACCTCTGTAGTCAAAATAGTCTTTGTGTCAATACTTTTGAGTCAGCCCTATGGTTACTACATTCACATCATTCCATAACTATGTTCCAAGTTTCATGTCATCGATGTGGGACTCATCATGGCCCTCCTTTGAGGATACTTTTCCCGTTGACATAAGCTCATCATTCGGGAAATAGTCTTAGAAACAAAAACTTAGTACCTTGAGATCTATATGCCTTAATTATATATTCTCTCACTCTCGACATAGGTTCACATCATTGACCTTTGATCGATAGAATCGACTAGGTGTTCAACATCAGGACATCTATTCACACTCAATAGATTGTACTAGGGTACCTTTGGAATCATTGACATTAACGGTGATCTCCCTCACACTTGTTAATGGTTCACACCATTGACCTGTAATCAAGTGGTTTCTACCATGTTTGATTTTAGATCATTGTAATCACATGGATAGAATCGTACTTTGCGAAAGACGAGATGAAGACCCTGGGTATTTGTTTAAACGCTCATTGCTTTTCCCAGGTTGCGATGGAGTTTTGTATATCTAGCATGGATCCACATTTGTATGGTCATGGCTATGCTCAAATTTGTGTCTGTATGACATAGATCTACATTGTATGTCTGGTAGCTATGTCCAAGTTTGAGTCCTCTATCACATGGCTCTACGCTATATTCTAGTAGCCATGCTTGTTTATTCCTCCCATGGATCTTCCTTGTATTGGTATGCATCCATGAGTTGGTTACTTGTGTCTATGAGTAAAAAATATTCATGTGCTACAAATGCCTACTGGACGACATGCTCCGATCGAGCTAACATTTTCACCTAGAAGTGACAACTTGTTCTCTAAGTGTCATGCTTTGGGGGGTATTATTTTATACACAAATCTTGTCACCACCATGTGATAAGACCTTTAACTTACATGCTTTCCCTTAATCCCAACACTTAGAGTGGAAACCTACTCTGTTTGTCAATTCTACATGAAAAAACTCAGCACCGCACTTTCCCTGTGGCCCATGAGTACGGTAACTTGCTCGCACCACATGTATCCTATTTTCCATAAGCGATGCCACCGCGTATGGTATTTGGTCCATAAGCGTTTCTCATCTAAACCACTCTGCAATAAGAGAAGAAAAGCGGTACCCTGGGTAAAATGGGAAAAAGAGAAGTTTCTCGAGGCTTCTAGATCATGAGCCTCTTGTCCTCCCTTATCCCTATCATTGTCGGTCATTTGAGCTTGATATTCCACATCATAGGATCTTAGAAGCCACCTCATCCACAAATATTTCAACTATTTCTATCCATTGAGCCTTATAAATACAAGCTCATGTCCATAGTTGAGGGGGAGAACTATAGAGGTATTGTTATGCTGTTGGTTTGACCACTTAGTCCAAGCCATTAGAGAGCATAGAGAGAAAAGTTGGAGCTTATGGGGATGAAGTGTTTGTTTCGTGGAGATGCTTGTCGACACTAAGGAAATGGTTGTAAGTTTCTCTATACATCTTTAATGAAAAGCTGATTTCCGTCCCGCATTACTGTTGTTTCAATTTCACATGTACATATTGTTAGATTCCTTAGTCACTAACATGGATAAGTAGATGATTTTCGGGTAGCTTTGATGTGTTCGCATGTTTGATCTATTTGTAGGTACATAGGTTCACTATCGAAGAAGCATTCTAGGTGTCTACGACATCCAGGGAAGGTCTTCATCCTTTGTCGTTCACTAATTTGTTCTGGATCTAAACCATTCAGACCAGAGGAACAACTTCTATCCGCAGAAGGTGAAATATTCCTAGTTACATTGTGCACTATTCCAATTTGTCAGTAAAGAGGTTTCATTTTAGATAAGTATAAATGGAGTGTTGTATAGTACCATGCGATACTTACCCATCACATGCATATTATTAGTATACTGTCATTGATGCAGACATTCTATCAAGCATAATACATTTCACAACTAAAAATTGTCATATAAACAACTGGATATGTAGGAAAAGACAAATCAAATACTTATATTTATTTGTTTCGTGGGTAGACTCCTTCTCGAGCCTTCAACTTCATCATCTTCTTTATTCATGACATCATCATTTCTTACCCAAATTCTAAGATGGATAAGAGGTTCTTCAAGAATTGAGTCCTTCATATTCCTCATCGCTTTAGGGATCTTCTTTGAATCATGAGGGCTTGATCTTCAATTGCTCCCATCTTCTATTCTATTATTATGAGTCAAGATTCTTCTTGTGTGCACTCTTCCTAGATTCTGATAAAGGTAATCACTTCCTTCTGTCACAAATTCCTCGAATGAATGAATCCCATGATCCGATTTGAGGTGTCCGTCTTGGTTCCGGAGCTGGATGATCTAGGTTTTTTCAGAGAAACCCCAATTTTAGAAAGTTGGAATCTCAAAATTTTTATTGGATACAAATATGGGCCTCTTCAAGAAGAGTTTTCCAATGTACTCCTTTTCTAAAAGCAGTGGAGGGAAGCTCCCGGAACAAGAAGCCCTAATTTTCCAATTTCTTCTGCAGACATGTCTGATATTGTTTCTATGGTATCTATAAACTTACTACTTTTCTGTGTTTGAAACTTTGCACCTAGGTATCCTTTTCTATCCTCTTTCAAAAACCACAGGTTTGAGCAGAATCGGTTTTACCAATTGGTACTTATGAGAGTTTTCCCAAGGTGACTTATTTCAGGACTGTTCATCATAGAGAACTTGTACAGTCTTCCACATGTCACTGTTTCACCTTAGGGATCTAAAACTTTTACCACAGAAAGTACAGTACATGCCCCATCTATAAAATCTTGTAAAATTTCATTTGGACCTTTGTAGCCTGAGATGTAGCAATTCTCCCCAGGTGTCCTGTTTAGGGATGAATCCTGGGAGAGGTTGGAACCTTGATTTGGAGGAATTATATTTCCCAGAATATAGCAAATATGAGGTTAAAATTTTTACACAAGGCACATCAATAAATTATCTTCATACTGTAAAAGGTTCAGCTCCTGATCCTTCTCCAATCTTGAGATATAGTGAATGTACCAAAATGACTAGTTTTACTCTTTAAGGGTTTTCAAATCAGGGTTTGACTTTCTCGGAGTTCTACCCAACCAAAAACTTCGATCTTGGTCTCTAAATTTTGATTTTGAGGAGGATAAAAATCCTATTCTAGGCTTACTCAAAAATTCCTCTTCTATGAAAAGCCTTAATTTCCCGCAGTAGTGACAGGTCAAAAAATGAAAATGCCTGGAATCAAATTATGCTTCGACAGAAAGATGCGCCCTTCAATGGAGAGCTATCCTAGCCTCATTTTTCCAATGATATGTGGATAGAGACCCAAAAAGTAGGAATCCCTAGCTTCTGTAGCTGCACAATTTCTTCTTCTCAGGTTAGCTCTGATACCATGTTAGACTTTTATCATTTAATCAATATGATCTAGGATCTTATCTGAGAGAATAACATGCACAACAATAATTACAAGAGACACAAAGAGTTTTCCTCTGGGAAAGCATAAAGGAGAAAACCTTGCAACTTCCTCAGAGATAGAATGAGCACCAATAGAAAAAGCAAAACCCAAAAACACAAAGATGATCTCCAACAAATGTTCTCTCTCTCACTTGTGCGAGCTCCTCCTCTCTCACTCATGCGCTACAATTGAGTGTGTGTGTGTTTCAAATAGAGATTATCACTCTCTATTTATACTAGTTTTCCACTTGACAATTACTTTATAGGGCTGATCTCAGTATGAGAGTATAATAACCCTAATACCCCTCAACTATGGGGACTATTTCCCTGACTTACAACAAAGGGTTAACCTCAATTAATTTACATGAATTTATTATATTAATGACTCTCCCGATCGGAGGTAAAAATATCTTTGTCAGGGTATAATGAAATACAATATAAAATATACAAGTGAATACATTTCGAAGTTACAAATACATCAACATTGGACAGGCATTGGCACCACTCTATCTCACGGAGACAGAAGCAGTTCCATAAACCATGCCCCAAAAATGGATGGCCTGCAAAAACTAAAGGGTTTTAAGCATTTTTATTGATTGATTATGTGTCTAAATACTCCATTCATGTTTTTTGATAGGTCATCTTTGGAAAAATGGTGGTATGGAAAGAACAACAACATGAGGAAGATGATTCCCATGCTGAGGTAGATGGGGCTTCCATAACCTCTCTATGGGATTCTGGGCTTCTAAAATTCTTCCAAGCTCCCAATATGATATCCCACGTTAAATTACTGGAGTATATTTTGTGGATGTGGAACCCAGAACAACAATATTTTTAGGTGGGGGCCCACATTCTCACTATGGAGGTAGAAGACATTTATTTTCTCATCGGATTGTCCAAGTGTGGAATGCCTATTTCATTGACAGGATCCTGAGGGGGAGACATTACCACACAAGAGCTCATAGTTCATCACTTCTATCCTGGAACCAAAATGTCTGGGAATAAAATCCCAATTAAAGAAGTGATGGACTTGCCACTTTGGACCATGCTATTCACTATGCAAAGGGTTGTTGGGATCGAAGGGGCTCATCAAGCTTCCTGGGAACACATGTTGTATGCCCTGGAGGCCATGGCACACACAGTGTTTAATTGGGCTGAGGCATTGTTTACTATGTTCAAGGATCATCTTACCAAGTGTCAGCAGGGAGAAATGAAACAGTTCGGCTATGGGACTATCCTTGCATGTTTCATTTTCAAGAGGGTACCTCTCCTGAGGCCACAAGTGGTATTTACTGAGCTGAGAGCTCGAGACCCCCGCATGCTACAGTGGGTGGAGATCATCTCCTGAACTGGAGGTGGTGGAGCCAAGGTCAAGTACAAGAATCCCTTTTTCCATTGGCTAGATGACCAGATGCTCATGATTGAGGATTATGCTTATGCTAGGACTGACTTTCGAGGAGATCTCGATCTACCTTTACCAACTGATACTTAGTGGGGTGACATCGGTAAGAAGCAATGCTCAATATGTTTATTGTTTTTATGTTTTATGATTTTTATATATGATGACAAGACTTAAAATTTTCATGTAGATGTATGAGATGTGTGACTTGGAGGCTCATTTCCAATGGACAGGCGAGCGGGGGCTCATTTTGTACACAGAGGATATGACGAGTTAATTAAGTTGGAGGAAAACCTCAACTAGTTGACATTGGGCATACAAGATGCTGCTATAGATGACCTCCCTAAGAGGTACCAGAGACACAAAACTGGGGTGTTCGGTTGTTTTAGCCGCTTGCTCCGTAGCGTAGCCCGGGCTATCATGTGCTATCATGAGCACCATTAGGTTTTTATGCACGATGTATACACTAAAAGCTAGCCAATTTCAGGATTTTTGACATTTTTGTATATCTGAAAGCCAGAGTGCTCTAGTCAGGGTCTTGTGACTATGCTTTTGTAAAACATTATATATATATATATATATATATATATAGACATATTTATGGTGTTTTAAATGTGTTCAAATGGGAAAAATGATATTTACATGAGTTTTATGTGTCTTTTACTGCTTATTTTAATTTACAATGGACCATGTTTCATTTATTAAAGATATGTGTGGGCAATGTACTAGTCTAAAATGTAGTTTTGCAATGAATCAGAAACCATATTATAAGACCTAGGAATGTGCCTATAAGTGATTAACTCGAATGACCCTCTCTAACATATGCACTCTTCGAAAGAGGTGAATGAGTCTAGGGTTTATGATGGTATAAATGTGGTTTAAATGACAAACCACTAGCTGAGAGTCCATGAATACTACCAATTCATGACTGTCATGAGATGCAGCCTCGGTAAACAAATCTATCACTGTTTGATGCTCGGCAATGTTGTTGGTAGTTAGACCAATACAAACTGCCCTTGAACTGACTAAGTCATGTGCCAAGGAAAACAAAACCCAAGCAGCTAAAGTGAGATTTAGGGTATGATGAAAATCCCCATCAACAAAACCATAAAAGGCCATCCAATCGCATAACCAAAACATGGTATAAACAGTACTAAAAACAAGACTCAAAACCATATTGAAAAACTAAAACACACTTAAAAAGTAAATCAATATACATATATATATATACAAGGTACCATACATAAATGATTTCAAGCACAGTACCTCTTTAGGTACAACCCATTGCAAGGTTCACCGATAGGTATCCCATCGTAGTCTACTAGTTCATAACCCCCCTTCTCTAACACTTTATGGACGATAAAGGGACCGTACCACATAAATTCGAACTTCCCCTTCCCTAACTTATCATGTCTCTGATCATAAGTTAGAACTAGGTCACCTTCATTGAAGACACGAGGCTGGATAGACTTATCGTACTGAGCCTTGATGCATTTTTTGTGTGCCTCATTATCCAAGGCAACATATCTTCTATTTTCATCAAGGTCTATTAAGTACAAAAACCATTCTTCCTCAGCAGAAGTGTTTGGAAGAAGTTCTATTGCAAGTTTGAGCAACAGGATTTGACACTTGATAGGGAGGACACCTTCTAGTCCATAAACCAATTGAAAAGGTGTGAAACCAGTTGTTGTTTTGACTGAAGTCCTATAAGTCCATGGTGCAGAAAAAATATTCAGGTTCCAGTTGGATTTGTGTTCTCCAACCATCCTACGCAACATAGTTTTCAAAACCTTGTTAATGTCCTCAACCTGACTATTAGCCTGCATGTAATACAGAGTTGAGTTTTCATGGCGAAAACCTAGCTTGGGACTTAACTCAGCCATCATATAATTGTGGAAATGAGATCCCTTGTTAGTGACTATGGCTTACGGGACTCCAAACCTAACTATCACGTGATTGAACAAAAAAAGGGTGGCAGGATTTCCATCCTCTGTATATGTAGGCACTTCCTTAGCCCATTTTGTAAAGTAATTGTCGAATACGATGATGTAACCATGCCCCCCAGTTGAGGTAGGATTACAATGCATAAAATCAATACCCCACTTGGAAAAAGGGCCAACTGCAATGACGCGGTGTAAAGGAGCAGGGTGGGAATTTCTTGAATGGCTCTTGACAATATTTGAAGATGGAGGGCCAAAAATACCCAGCATGAATAATTTTCTGAGTTGTCACCATTCCAGAAAGATGACCGCCACATGATCCAGAGAGGCAATTGTTTAAAACTTGTTCAACCTCTTCGTGTGTAAGACATCATCAAAGAATGGAATCGATACGGTGTCAATACAATGTATCATTTAATATGAGATAGTACTTCGCATGGTGACGGATATGATGACGATTGTCACAGGACATGTTGGGATGAAATCTATGAGTCTAGAGATAGATGATCAAATCTCCATACCATGGATTGGTTGTGCTGATCAGGAAAAATAATTCAATAGAAAATGAGTCATTGGGCTCAGCTTCCATCATAGCATAGGGAAGTCAAGATCAAATTCCTGTTAGATAACAATCAAATTTCGATCAAATAACAATCCAATGGGAATACTTTCCCTCCAGTACATGATGATTCAGAATGTAGTACATGGGGTTTTGATTTGCGAGTACAATCATGGTGCGTAGTAAGATGTAGTGAAGAAAGTTTTGCACAGAGATGATCGTGGCCAAAGCTAGATTCTCCACATGTGAGCAACGAGTTTCAGAGTCAATGAGACTTTTACTCGGGTAATATATCAGGTGTTCTTGGTCGTTGGGATCTTCCTGCACTAGAACCATTCCAATGGTGGTAGTGGAGGCAGCAACATACATCAAAAAGTATTTTGAATAATCTAGGGGGTGCAACACTTACAAATGTGTCAAAGCATGTTTCAGATTATCAAAATCTCATTGGGATTGGTCATCCCAAAAGAAAAGAGTGTCCTTATTCAAGGGACGCATATAGCCATGCATTTTTTTCACGAAGTTGCAAATGAAACGACGAAGAAAGTTTTCCTTCCCTTGCAAAATTTGGAGTTCAGTGATGTTTATCGGGGTGGGTAAGGCCAGAATAACAACAATTTTCAAAGGATCTATCCAGATGCCATCTTTGGAAATCATGAAACCAAGAAGGCGTCCAGTCTCAACACAAAAGACATAGTTGTGTGGATTCAACTGAATATTATAACGACGACACCTAAGGTAAATGTCTCTAAGGTTCCTTGGCTGGTCCTCCCATTTCTGTGAATGAGCAGGGAGATCATCCAGATACGACTCCATAATGTGATTGATATCGTGAAAATAATAGGACATGGCACATTGGAATGGAGCTCCGGCATTTTTTAGACCAAAGGGTAACTTTCGATATGCAAAGGTTCCCCATGGGAAAATAAATTCCATTTTACGCTGATCGATGGGTAGGATCTCTATCTGATTGTAGCCAGAAAATACATCCATGAAAGAAAAGATGACATTCCTAGCACAGTTAACGATGATTTAATCGATGTGTGGGGTAGGAAAATTGTCCTTAGGAAAAGCCTTGTTTAAATCATGAAAATCGATACAAACCCTAATGGTTCCCTATTTCTTTGCCACATGGATAATATTAGACACCCAATTCGTTAGTGGTATGGGATAAATAAACCCGCCTTTAGAAGTTTCTCCACTTCGGCTTTAATAGCCTCAACCTTCCTAGGATTGACTTATCATAGTTTTTATCAGACTGTTTTGGTCGTGCGATAGGTTTTTATCTCGTGTACCACGATGGACAGATGAATCCCAGGAATTTCTTCGTATGTCTAGGAAAAAACATCATAGAATTATTTGAATAGAGATCTATAACTTTCAGCGTCTTTTATTGAGTAGTTTTGGCCTACGTGAACATGCTCAACAGTTCCAGGCTTGAATGATATGTCGATAGTGGTTGTCTGAGTGATGTTGTAATCCCTTCGGGATCCATATCTTGCAACAAGACACGTGTTTGAGGATTGGTGAAAATATCTGTATTAATAAGAGACACAAGATCAAAGTCTACCGAACTGGAATTGGGAAGGAAAGAAGATCGATGATGATGGTCTTCCCATATAGATTCGTCCGCACTCATAATCTCCATGATGGACTCATCCGACAAAAAAGTCCAGGAGAGATAGTCTAAAGTGGGGAGAGATGGTTCTATCCAATAAGGCAAGTGGTAAGGATCTAAAGCCACTAGATGAAGATCATCAGAGTGGTCATCAGAACCAGATTGAATAACATCATAAAGTGCTTCATGGGGGCCGAGAGAGAATGACTCAACAATCTCTATTCCTCTAGGACTGTGGTCAGTCGTGGAAATCATATTTACAATTTCCACATCCGTATTAGGAGGGGATGAGGGGAACACTCCCATAAGGGTGTAATCCTTCAACATACCTACCCCAATCGATTGATAAGGTAGAGGGGATTGACCTAGCATAGGGATTTTATTTGCATTAGGGGTGGAAACATATGGCATGTAGAAATCGATTTAATCGATGGTCATAATCTTCCCCAAATGAGGGAATTGGAGGGTTTGAAATACTGTCGAACTGACAACTGTCATGGCATAGAACCAGTTTTTACCCAATAGAATATTGTAATCCAACTAGGCATCGAATACCTCCACCTTAATGGAAACAGTCTTTCCCCCAAGCTCGAATGAAAGGGCCAGTAACAGACCATGAGGTTGGAAACCCTATCCTTTGAAATATTTCAAGTTTGTAGGTGACTTCATGAGTTCAGGAGAACCGATGTCTCTTGAAAAAGTCACATACAATATTGAGGTGGAATCTCCCTCATCCAAAACGGTCATATGGACCTTCCTCCCAACTACTCTAGTCACGATTTGAAATGTGAGTTGGTGTGGTAATCTGGATTTATAGTTCTCCAAATTAAAATGGATTAGGTTGGTGTTATCCAAGTCTAATTCCCCCAATGTTGTTAACAAGTTTTTTCACTGCATTGGACAACTTTGGAGTACCTCAAGGGTAGACATCGTGCAAGGTGCTTGAGGCAAATATTCAACAAAGTTGTAGATTGTGCATCTCTAGCATTTGGATTAAAAACAGACTTCCTAAGGGTACTCTTGGGTGGGTGCAAAATCAAGTCGAGATTAGGCTTCTCGATTGTGAGAGGACCATTAGACAAAGATGGAGGAGAACTAGTGGAAGGATTTTTTTCAGGAGAAGGATTTTCATCCTTCTCCTATATCAACTTGTCATATGAATGAATACGAGTACTTAAATTAATAGTTTCTGAGGACATCATTCTGATATCTTCAGTAGAACTAGAGGTTCCCTGAGAGGACATGTGATCTATCAATTGTTGTTGGGAAGGAAAGGGGTCGGTAAGCAATGCAGGTGTAGGGTTATTCTTCAAAAAATTAGTAACCTCTTCCGGGCGAGGACACTCCTTTCTAAAGTGGTCAGCACCATAAAATAAGAAAGGATACTTAGCCTTCATTTTCCCTTTATTGTCATTCTCTAGGGTCGTAGCCTTGGGATTCTCTTGTTGGTTTCCAAGATTTTTATTCTTTCCTTTTCCTTTGTTCGTGTTGCCAGGTATCTGCATGGATTAAATGGGATTTACCTCGGTAGAAACTATGGGATAAGAAGGAGTAGTAGCAGAAGCATTTTGTTGCTTGGAATACTTAGTTGTTGACGAGGGATGGATTGCACCTACAATCATGTCAACAAGAGTTTTTGTAGGTGGGTTGGTAGGGTTAGTGCTAGGATGATGAGCTTGAGAGATTAGGTCGTACAGAGTTCCATATTGGGAATAGACCAAGTCTAGATACTGAGTGTGATTAATATCCTGCTCTTCAGTAATAGCACCATCCATATCCACATCTCGGACAATGGGAGCAAAGACATATTTCGTGAACCAATTCGCCAATAGCTGGTCGAGAATAGGGGCCTTGATAAGTCTTCGTCATCTCCTCCATTCATGGATATGATTAGAAATATGTGTGGAGGTATTTTGACGAACGGATGTTAAAATATCCGTACCAGTTTCATAATGAATGGGTAGTTGGAAATGAGTCAAAAAAAATATTTCCAATGAGCTCAAGTCCACAAACAAATGTTGTGGAAGTTCAATGTACCACTTTGCATCTGGACCAGTCAAAGTTTGCTGAAAGAGCCTTATATGGACTGATTCATCCATTAAGGAGTTGTAAGAACACCATATATGAAAGGTCATAACATGGATTTTGGGGTATTCTCCTTGCTTCCCATCAAATTTTGGGATATCTAATGGTAACATTACTGGAATAAAGGGCTATGAAGGGTTATGCCGAATGGGATCATTAATCAACTTGGAAAAATTGGGTAAAACCAAAGTTACGAAAAAAGGAAGTTGTCAATTAGGTTCCATGTACTGGTAGTATTGATAAGGAATTTGCATACCAGTATGACCATAGGTCGATTAATACACTAGTTGTTGGAAAATTGGGTTTGCAGACGATCCTCCTGAAGATCTGCTTAATGGAGGCGGGCCTTTGAGAGGAGGGTTTATTTCAGGTGGTGGTGGTGGTGGTCCTCCACCAAGAGGGCCCCCACTAAGTGGGCCTCCAAAAGGTGGTCTATTGGGAGGTGGTCCTCCCAGTGGTGGCCCCTCAAAAGGTGGTGGTACCCCAGGAGGTGGCCCCCTAGAAGGTGGTGGTCCCCTAGGAGGTGCTCTGTTGGGTGGTGGTCTACCATAAGGAGTACCTCCACTAGGTGGTCCTCCTCCAGATGGGCCTCCTCTAGGTGGAACTCCACCAGGTTCCCCCCCAAAATGTGGGCCACCATATCCTCCAGCAGTATTGATAGGTATCCCTCTAGGCATAGGCATGTACGACCAATTTGGCTTCCCCCAAGGGTAAACATGTTTCTGGGGTAAGGCATACTGGGATATACCATTCCTATAGACGTAGGTTGAAATTTTACATTACTTACGGAAGGTAGGTTTCTCAGGTGAGAATATCGCCAAGAAGGTTGACTAGCGACGAGGTGTACCCTTGAGGGCTATCCTGTACTAGAAGGGGGAGTAACCACTTTGGCTGTCATGGAAGGAACTGTAACTGCTAACTGTCATATAGTAAGGGTCTGTCTTGTACTGGATGTGACTCCACTGTCTACTGATGCAACTTGAGATGGAGGTTCCCCCCTAGTGGTAGAAGATATGGGAGGACTAGAAGAAGACCCAAGATTTTGAACCATAGTGACAGGGTTAGAGGGTTGGAATCGATTAGGAATTACCGATCCTTGAGTCGATGACGACAAACTATGAGTAGATTGAGACGTTGGGGGTGAACAATATCCAATAGGGATTGATTCTGAAATACGGGGTAAAAGAGCTGACATAGGCTCCCGATGAGGAGAAGGAAAAGCAAGAATGTTCACAAGGCATTCTTGAAAATTTTGTATACGATCCCTAGTTGGTTGGAGCCTTGTATACATTTCCTCATTTGTCAGAGGGTTGAAAAAGGATGGTCTAGTAATCCCAAATTTGGAAATTGCTTGACCCATAGAGGTTCTCCAAAAAGGAGCATTAGGGTCGTATTATGTCCCCTCAGTATCTTTCGATGGGCGATCAACCCAATTTGACGAACCGACATGACCTTCCATTGGAAGATGGAAAGCAGTATCAGCCGTAGGAGGTTGCTCGACCAAGGGATTGTCGTATGTAGTGAATTCTTCCCCCACTTCCATAGCTGGGTTCTCTTGCACATGGGAATCAATTACGACTCCTTGGTCAGATGCTTCCATTGGTCTTTCTCTTATAATAGGAGGACGGTTAGGTGGCAAGCCTTGCACTCTTCTAGATCATCTCAAAGGAAACTCAGCTATATTGTTGGTCACTAAAATCCTAACCTAGGGTTTTGAAAACTAGAAAAAACACATAAAACTCTCCTACACAACATAAAGGCCACAAACAGACTTAGGTGACAGGAGGGGCTGATAAAAGTAGTTTCCTCACTAGGATTTCCAAGTCTTGCAACTTGCTATATATCGCAGGGTCCAACAATAAAACGCAACAAGCAGGATTGGGACTGTCCCTTTCCTAAATACCTGATTACTTGGACGGCATGTGTGTAGTAGTCTCCTCGAGTGCTGTTCTCAGTGTATTGCATTGACAATATGGCCAAAAGGGTTTTTCTCAAATGGTTTAGGGAATCGTAGAAAGGTCCCCCAATATACGTAAGGTACGTGAGAGCTCGAATCCGTGCTAGTGCTATCTAATGGACAACCATACAAAAGGTGCCTTCCGATATATAATCGAGTACATGAAGTACCTTTTGATATACCTCAAGGGTACGTGAAAGGCCGTTTGATATACCGACAGGACGTGGAAGAACCACATAGTTCTCAGGATGCGGTGCGGGCAATAAACGACATCTCCTATGTTTAAAGACGTTGGAACACATCTCTATCCTATCACTCGAGTTACTAAATTTTTTTAACCTATAGCTACCATTAATTTTATGTTGAATGGTTAGGTGAATGCATGAAGTGTATACAGAAATGTAAAACCATGCAATATGAGTGTGCAAAATATTTCACTTTACCATTCAAAGTATGTACGGGAAGGAGAGAGTGTTTCAATTCTTTTTCAAAAACAAAAATTTTCCCACACAGATACACTGAACTTTTCTTTCCGAAAATACAAACAAGCAACACACTTCTAAACTAATCTTTGAAAGAAAAAAATAAACGATATCTCTTTTCCTAAAAACAAAGATACTAGCGCTAAAATGGAACACTAAGAAATTTTCAACATTATTCACAAAAATGAAAAGATCTAGTCTTAAACCTATGATATATTTTTGACGAGACAAGAACGTAAAAAGGGGAAAAAAGAACAAGGATATCTGAAAGCTTGTGAAGCTAGTTAGGGCTCCAAAGGTTTGTCTTTCAAAACAATAATGCTCAAATCTCAAGAATTTTGTTTTTAAACTAAAGGCAAAAAGTAGTCTTTCACAAACTCATAAAGAACCAAAAGAAAAAATCATGAAGCAAAAATTCCTTTTCAGTATGATCAGATGACAAAAAGAGATCTAACAACACTCAGTTCCAAGCACTCCTTTTGAAACTGAAACACAAGCAAGCAACTAAACAGATGGGTACAACCTGGCTTTTTGAACTGAAGCAAAGCTAGCATTTACCTCTCTCAGACTTTGAATTTAAACAATCTAAATCTCATAAATGAAGCCCAAAAACACACAGAACAAAAAGAAAATTAACTACTTCTTGAAATCACAAGGGTTTGGAAACCCTACTCGGCACCGCTTGATGAGTATTGATGACAGGGCGTTACTAGCTCAGCATCACCTTTTGTCCAATATGACAGAGCTATGGCACCGCTTAATGTCCACTGCGCAAGGGCGCTTAATGTCCACTATGCAAGGGCGGTGGCACCGCATTTTGTCCATTATGTAGGAGAGGTGAATATTGTAGATGTCAAAAAAAACAAAATTGCGAAATAGAGAAAGTTAGGTGTTGAAATGTTGAAATAATATCATAAAATAAAAAGTAGAATTAAGTACAAAAATAAATAGTATCTCAGATTTGAACAGATCTGGTAAAAATGAGCCAAGATCTCACTAGAAGACCTAGTGGATCTAATCACTAATAGAGTTGGAGTTGGTTTTCAGACAAGAGTTTGTAACCCAAGGAAGATCAGATGTACTGAAATGTTCTTCCCCATCGGAGTCACCATATTTGTTGCTAGGAATATTGTACCTCTTGCAGACAAGAGTTGTTCCTCTAGTTTGAATGGTTCATATCTAAAACAAATGAGTAACAAAGGATGGAATACTTCCCCTAGAGCTTGTAGACATCTGGAATGAATCCTTTGGCTGTTCTGAAGTATGACGTAAGTGTCTCCTATGGTGATGAATCTCCCTGGATGTACCTGCACCAACACATCAACTAGATAAGCAATATCAAAGGTACTAGAATATAATCCACAATTCTATACTAGTGACTAAGGAATCCAGTAATAAACAGAATGATCAAAACATAATACAATTTATGGGAAAGGAACCAAATTTGCATTAAAATTGAAGAAGAAAACTTACAACCATTGCCTTAGTGTTGTGATTCTCCTTCACATGCAAATCCTTGTTCTCAAAAGCTCCAACTTGCTCCTTCTATGCTCACCCTAGATTTGGCTAGAGTCTCAATCCAGCAACACCCAGGATCGCGCCCAAGGCTGTGGGGAGGATGACTTCGAGGTAACAGTAGAACTGATTTAGGAAAGGGAGATGGCTTCCCCATTTCTAGAGAGGGATCTCTCACAAATACATAGCAATGCGAGATTATATTGTCACGGAGTAAGTTTTTGGAGGTTGGAGGTGGAAACGAGACGAGATATGTTGGGAAATGGAGTCACAGAATACCAAGAAACATAGAGCAGTCTACATAGAGAATGTATGCAAGAGAAATATGGCACTTTGGTCATGGTTAATATGTTAGGGTCTGGTGATAAAGGAGGAAGGATGAAATCCCATTGATGTAGAGCACAACAAGGGTGAATTCTTCACCAACTTTGGAAGAAAGGTCTAGTGGACTTCAAAAACAACAGGAAGAGCATGGGAACATGAATTCTAAACCATTATACACTACGTCAAGGATGCAAAGAAAAACATAGTGTAAAGAGGAAACATGAAGTACATGCACGTAAGAAAAGGAAAGAACATACTACAACTTAAGAAATACATAGGAATTCTGACATCTAAAGGCCAACAGTCGGCTCTGTTTCTTGTATTAATATGGGTCAAGTTACATAAGAACCAAAAAACCTCTCAGGTTCTAATCAAAACCAACAACCCTTTCTCCCTTGGCGGGGAGCACTTTTATAGTGCTCCAGGCCCCCGAGACTAACCTCGAAATAGGGCGAGAAGCTAGTTACAATCACAATCAAAACTCTAACCAACTAGAACATGGCATCTCCACCACGATTTACATATATTAAACAAAACATTATGGAGCAAATACACATGATTGGTCTGATCGACAGCGCAACGTCTTTGGCATCAGGTTCGTTTGTCTTGAAAACGATGGCTCTAGACATCCCTTGGTGGCATGTCACGGACTTGGCTTGCACCATTAATCCTCTTGTTGGGTCTGCTATGTGTCCTTTTCTTTTCGAGATAAATTTGTTTTCATTCTGTGCTTAAAGAAACCTTTATGCATAGGCTTATAGATGGCAAGAAGTTTTGTGTTCCTTCTATGCTCAGCCTTCCCCCTCATCCCCCTATCTCCTGGTAACATTGTTATTTGAGGAGACTTGAAGAAGGGTTGCATTGCTTCCAAAAATGACAGGTATTTGAGGAGGCCTGCCATTCTTGTGATTCTATCCTCCTAGGGGGAGGATCATTCTGCAAGTCATACGGCATGGCGCACTCTCGACCTCATCACCCTCCCAGATAAATTTGGCACGTGGAATTCACAAAGGAGATGATGAATACTTTGGAATCTCACTCCTCCCATATGAGCATTTGATCCAATGGGTCATTACTAGAAATGGTCACCACATGCTGGGGCTTTGGAGGTAACGACCACATCTGGAGGATTTGGAGGGAGGCCCATTGGATAGGAAATTCTAGGAATGGCCTTCCCCAGGGTGTGGTCTTCTATTATGACACTAATGCACTCACCAGCCCCAAGAGGTCCATCTACTATGATAAACATCCTTGTATTGTCCATGCTAACATCGAAAAACTCTTCTACTACAATGAACCTACCTACCCCGATGGCTGGATTCTTTCCACCACAAAGACTAGGTCAATGCAGGAATGTGGAGCTATGTTTTCCAGCCAGTAGCACACCCTGACAGACAAATTTTTCAAACCAGATGGCCATCACAGACCCTCCCTAGAATTTCTCAAAATCTGCAGTAGACTAATACTCAACCACCTTAGTCTCAGTTCCTCATTCATTTAGTCTTTGTCTCTCGATGGATATGAAGTATGGTGTTTATATAGAGCTAGAAAATTGGACACAGCGGTGTTCCCATCAACACCTTCACACACTTCATCATCAATTATCATGATGACAGCACACGCAGGGATGTGGGATAGGGATCTCCTGTTCCCACTGAAAATCTAGTCACGTCGTCCTTTCTGCTACAATTTCATAGTGTTGGATGTGGAAGAGACTTCTGGCATTAACTCACACCATCACCCATTAGGGTCATGGCACATGGAATTGACATTCCTTTCCCTTTTCCTTTCTAGATGATGGCGTCAGAATATCCCTCTTTCGCTGCGTCCCCTGCTCTATGTGGACACCATATCGGCCTTTATGTTTCGATTATCAAGATTCTTTTCCTGATTTTTGCATGTTCAACAAGGAAAAATTTTGGGTTCAAGAGGGATATTTTTTCCTTGGAGTCGATCCTGTTAGCGTTGGGATTGAGCCCATAGGTTGGGTGGAAAAGGGTTCTCTCCTGGGAAACAACAGAACCGCTTTAGACTGTGCCTCTGGCACTACGTAGTCAGAGAGGGATCTCTCGATTACATTCCAAATTTACTCATGTATAATAGTTGATCAAGAATGGTCAGGAGGCTAGAATCTTGAATAGGATGAGTGCGTTAATGTAACATGCAGGTAGGACTATCAGAGGAAGGAACCATTGGGGAATGAAGTCGAAGGTTCGGGTAGGGAACATATTGCGGGAGGTAAGGAATGGCGTAAATTTACGAACAGAGGCAAGGTAGCCATCGATATTTAAATCAAGAGATATTTAACGGGTGATTAGTATATGAGAGGGAACATTCCATCACGCAGAGAATCTACAGGATGAATTTTGCATAATTTTCAAAGAAACTTAAATGAATATCTAAAACAACAGACAGAGCATAGCATGTATGAATTCCAAACTGTTATAGACTTATTTCAGACATGAAATAAATTAACAAACTAGAATGGAAACATGATGAACATTTCATGTAAATAAAAAATGACACAGGAATCTCTTCCTTGAAAGACAATCCTTCCTCTGCAAATTTATTCATAACACAGAAACAAGAGACTAATTACAATGGAGAGCCTCCGCTCTTGAAATTTTCCCAACCAACCTCTATCTCCCTCTATCGGGAGTGCATTTATACTATTTCAACATTGAGACTATTCTCCGAAACTAAACCTACAATAAAGTGTTAACGGTCTAGAGAGTGGAACTATCGCCACGATTTACAAATATTCATAAACATTATGGAGCAAGTGGGTGCACTCGATCTGGGTGACATCCTAACATGCTAAGCTACTGTTGTGGGTTCTGAGTATGACGCCCTTTCATCTGTTTTCAGGTGAGTCACCATTTACTAGGTCTTGGACCTCTTAGCCGGCCTGATGAGTTGGCATAGCGCCCTCTTTTGGTCTCAAATTTGTGTTTTTGCTGTGTTCAAATGCAAATTTCTGCATGAGCACAAACTAGTAGGGAAGTTTGCATATTTCCCCTGCTCAACCTCATTCGCTGCCCCCTTCCTCTTTGGGTAACAATGCTAGGTGTGGGGTCTAGAAGAAGGGACACATTGCTCCTGGCCGAGGGAAGCCTTTGCAGTGACTTTTCATTATTGTATTCCTCACCTATAGTGAGGTGGGATCTCCCATATGCAATAAGGTGGAGCATACCTCCACTAGCCCCATCACCCCTGGAAAGTGGAATTCACAAACAGGGTTGTGCAGGAATTAGATCCCCGATGCTCCCATCCAAACAAATGCTCCTACAGAGAGTAGTCTAAGACTATCTCCTTATGTGGAGGATTTGGAGGCATCGATGGCATCAGGGGTTCCTAAAAAAACACCTATGGGGAGCGAGTGTCCAGGCAATGCGTCATTGGAGGTGTGGGTATTTGAAGGCGGGTGTATCTCTCAAAAATATTCACATCTAGGTCCCGATGACTGGTGTCATCCTTGGTATGGAACACCAAGGCGATGAGTGAGTGTGGAAATTTGCTCACCAACCATCAGCACACCTAGACGGACAAGCTTTTTGAACCAGATCGCCATCACCAAACCCTTCTAATTTCTAAGGACTCGCGACGAAATAGAAACTTGGGCTCTGAAAGTATGTTAGCTCACTCTTAGCGTTTCAAAGGAAATATATATAAGGCTTCGAGACTAAATTCTATAATGCCCGGTCAACATTCCCGCACATTCTGATATCAAATATATTTGGTGCTGACATGTGTGGGGGTGCAGGCAGGTGATCCTTTACCTAGTGGGGACCTAGTCATGTTGCTTCATTGGCTGTGGCACCTTACCATTTGTTGTGGGAAATATTTCTGGGTTCCACCTTGTGTAGTTGATCCATGCTGCAAAGTACATGGAGTGGATGTTCCCAGGCTCCCTTTCTCCAGTGATGTAGGAAACAAAATGATCTTCCCCGTCGTGCCGAACTCACCCCATGTGAAGAGTGGATCCGTTGGTTACTTTCCTCACTTTTGCATGCTAGATTACATAGAGGCTGCCTGTCTTCCAGTGATACGGCTCTACTACAGGGATGATTTCACCTGTACGTATGCCACAAATGGCATCTGGGGGATCGATTAACCTGTCGGGAGGAAGATCATGCATGGGAACGTCTCTTCTACTATCAGCTCTATGCTAGATGTGAAACTTGCAGCCTTGAGGCCTCCTCAGCCCTCCAACTTGGGGAACCTTTCACATCCATCGTCCACATTTCTTTACTTCTGCCACCAATTTCTCCTCTATTGATACAGCGAGCAGGTTTAGACTGAGGTGTGTTCTTACCCGTTGATCATGATCGACCTTTCCGTGCAACCCTTGATATGACTGGGTCGTACCACATCTTTGTGAATCAGGACCCTGATGTTGTCCACACTAGTTTAGATCATGAAAAGAACCTCGACCGTAGATATATTCCATTCTTTGTAGTGACCATTGATATTTGCAACCAGTACCATTTTTTGTGATTTGGAATCATGACTTTATCCACATAAGTTTGGATTAGGAAATCAGCTAGGGCCGTAGATATGCTTCTGTTCTCATATCTGCCATCAGATGCTTCCCCCCTTTATCCTATTTCACAATTTGGCAAATTTCCTTTTACCGAGCATGTTTTCTCAGTGAAACTATCTCAGGCCGTTGATCCCAGCCTTTCATTGTTTTCCCATTTTAAAAAAATTTCATGAATGCCAAATTTGACCATTCCTTTGCGTTTTTGGCCAAGACCACTTTCTGTCATCACTCTTCTTCATCATGATCCCAGATCGTTGGTCTATGATGCCTTTCTCTATCACTGTCGTTGCTGCATGTCTTCACCTCTTGAGGAATCTACCACTGTAGATCGAGCTCTCTTCTTTATCTGATGGTATAAAATGATGGAGAATGTGCATTTTATAATATGAAGGCCATTCATATACTATTCTAATGAGCAGGATCCTTTTGAACTCTGTCAGGCCCATAGATCAACTGTTGCAAATGGAGTGTTAACAGATGGCTCCATGAGGGATGCTATCCTCCCAACGAGGTAGCAAAGAAGCCCTGTAGATCAAGTGCCAAATCCATTGGGTCGTCCCCACTCTTTCCTTTGAAACCTTCATTCTTCTCTGAGCTACTGCTTTAGCAAATTTATGTCACTCTGCAGACTATGCTCTTGGCCAGACTCTGAAATTAAGAACCATTGTGACTGCAAACCTGTGCTTACAACTGAAAATGAAAACAAACTAAACAATAATGTAGGAAATGCTCTATGACTATCGATGTTATTTGTCCCTACCTACTCTACCTAATTTAGTGCATAAGCCCAATTAAGTGAAATCAGACTTCAATAGAGCCAATCAAGTAGCTTTCCTATCGGGTTTATTTCCTTTTCATGCTTAACGAACAAGAATGAAATACATAATGTGATAGATATAACTCCCGATTCGATATTATTCCCTTGCTAATGCATATATTTATACAATTCATAGGATGGTTGTGTTTCACCTTCCGCCCAGCCTTTTTGGCTTCCTACATCAGTTTTATTTATTTATTTACAAAATATATAATCCCTACGGATTATATTCTAACAATCCCCCTCTTAATCCGAAGGGGTGTTCGTAAGCCCGAGCATGTTTCTGAATCTTTCAAACTTTTCCCGTCCAAGCACTTTGGTGAAGATGTCTGCAACTTGATCATTTGTGGAACAATGTCGAAGATGGACTGTCTTGGCCTCTACATGATGTTGAATCAAATGATACTTTGTGTTGATGTGTTTGGTTCGATCATGGAATCTAGGATTCTTAACTAGTTTGATTGCAGAAGTATTGTCAACCAATAATGGAGTGGAATTTTCTTGTTTTTCTTACAAATCTTCAAGTATCTTCCTGAGCCATACTATTTCTTTCGTTGCTTCAGCTGCAGCCACATATTCTGCTTCTATTGTTGAATCTGCCGGAACTGACTGTTTGCATGATATCCATGAGACAGCTGCTGATCCAAGACTCATAGTGTATCCAGAAGTTGATACTCCTGTCTCCTTATCGCCATCAAAATCTGAGTCTGAGTACCCAATAAGTTTGAATTCATCCACTTTAGAGTACTTGAGTCCAATGTCTTGAGTCCCCTTCAAGTATCTTAGAACTCTTTTTGCAGCTGACCAGTGTCCTTCACAAGGTTTATGCATGAACCTTGAAAGTATGCCAACAACATAAGAAATATCTGGTCTAGTTCTTGTGAGGTAGATAAGACTTCCTACAAGTTGTCGATACTTGGTCGCATCTTCAAATTTTTTTCCTTCGCTTGATGTGAGCTTCATTTTTTGTTCCATTGGAGTAGATATAGGGTTGCATTCTGTCATGCAAAATTTGTTTAGTAGTTCTCCAACATATTTTTTCTGAGATAGGAATATGTACTTAGGATGTTGAGTGACTTCAATTCCTAAGTAATAGTGGAGATGTCCCATATATGTCATTTCAAAGATCTTTTTCAAATCTTTCTTTATGGATGATATATAGCTCTCATTGTTCCCTGTCATCAAAAGATCATCTACGTACACCACAAGATACACAACAGATCTTCCAACTTTCTTTATAAATAGTGTTGCATCATCAAGATCAAAATGTTCAAAATTTAACTTCAAAATATGCTTGGTTAACTTTTCATACCATGCGTGAGGTGCTTGTTTTAGGCCATACAAGGATTTGACAAGCTTGCATACCTTTTGTTCTTTTCCTTTCACAACAAATCCTTCTGGCTGAGACATGAAGACATTATCTTTCAAGTTTCCATTCAAGAAACCAGTCTTCACATCCATCTGATGAACTTTCCACCCTTTCTGAGCAGCTAAAGAGAGTAAGGTACGGATGGTAGCCCATTTTGCTGTAGGAGAGAACGTTTCTTCATAGTCAATTCCTTCCTTCTGTGCATAGCCTTTTGCTACAAGCCTCGCTTTGTGCTTGTTAAGTGATCCATCTGATATGTATTTGTTCTTGTACACCCACTTGCAGCCAATTGGTTTGGTTCCAACTGGAGGGTCAACCAGCTTCCAAGTTCCATTCTTCATGAGTGCATCATACTCATTCTGCATAGCTTCTTTCCACTCAACTCGAGTAGAAGCTTCTTCAAAGGAAGTTGGTTCAAAGTTAGTAGGTAAAATAAATTCACAATCAAATGATACATCCATGTCATCACCTAAATTATTTTCTCCTCCTCCATCTTCATGTCTTTTCGAACTTCTCGTTCCTGTCTTTCCAACTTCATCTGGATGGACACTTTCAAGTGTCTTTGTGGCCCATTTAGGAATCTTCCGTGATGGTCCTGGTTGATCAGCTGGTGGTGCTTCATCATTGATTGAGAGTCTTTCAATTCTCTCAATCACATCATCCAGTTGAACCTCTTGTTCAAGTGAAGTAGCAAGAACTTCTTCATGCGGGGGAGTTGGTGCTTCATATGGAAATTCCAAAGGTTGATCCAGAATAGGAATCCCCCCTTCAAGGTTTGGAATTTCATATTCATTTTCAGAATATGTCTTTGGATGAGGATAACTTTCGAAATGATCAAGCTGTCTCTCAATGGACTCGTCATTTTTATTAGTCTCAAGAAAAATGACATCTCTGGAAATAACAAATTTCTTGTTTACCTCATCATACAAACGATATGCTTTGGAGTATTCTTCGTACCCCAGGAAAATACATTTTCTGCTTCGAGCACCAAGCTTGTTTCTTTGCTCCTTTGGAATCAAGGCATAATAGGTGGAACCAAAAAATTTGAGATGCCTGATTGAAGGGAGATGGCAAAATCACATTTCATGTGGAGTCTTGTTATCAAGCACATTTGAGGGACTTCTATTTCTCAAATAGGCTGCACATTTTACTGCATCACCCCAAAACATTAGTTTTACATTCTTGAAAAACATCATTGAGCGAACCATATTCATTATGGTTCTATTCATTCTTTCTGCTACATCGTTTTGTTTAGGATTGTAGGGAACTGTAGTCTGATGTGCAATTCCATGTTGGCGAAGATAATCTTCAAAAGCATTTGAAGTGTATTATTTTCCATTATCAGTATGAAGTGTACCAATTTTTTATTGTGCTTGTTTTTCTATCAATGCATGAAAGTCTTTGAATGTTTGAAATGCTTCTGATTTTGTCTTTAAACAGTAAATCCAGCACATTCTTGAGTAGTCATCAACAAATGTCATAAAATACTTATTCCCATTTGCTGAAGGTGTTGGCATTGGGCCACATAAATCAGAATGTACTAATTCTAATTTCCTACTTGCTCTGAAATTAGATTCATGGAATTGCAGCTTACTATGTTTCCCTAATATACATGCATCACATTTGTTCTTCTCTTTGGGAATGGTGGGCAAACCAAATACACCATTATTTCTCAACAAACGAAGACTGTCATAATTTAGATGACCAAATCTTGCATGCCACAATGAACTAGATGACAAATTACGTTCTTGATGTTGAGAGAGGTAGGCATAGTTCTGAACTCTTGTAGATGAACCCTTCAACTTCAGCAGCTTCCCATCTTCATATCCAGTCATGATGACTTGGTTGTCAGAGGACTTTCTTATTTCAACGATTCCATCAAACATGTGGATGGAATGGCCTCGCTGTCGAATCTCCACCAAGGACAGCAAGCTTCTCTGCAACTCCGGAAGATAAAGAACATTCTTCAACAAGAAATCAGGGAATCCAGGCATCTTCAGTCAAATGGTGCCCATTCCCTTTGGTTTAAGACTTGACTTATCTGCAAAGTAAACTATGCCATCTATTGTTTCATTAAGTTCTTCAAAACAGTCTTTTCTAAATGTCATGTGTGATGTTGCACTAGTATCAAGCAGCCAACAATCTTTGTAAGATGAAAGTGAAGTCATTTCATTAATTCCAAGATTACAATGTGCAACAATACAAGAATCAGAAGATTTACTAGCATCTTGGTCATCTTTCTTCTGGTTCTGACTGTCTTTGATGGAGTCCCATGAAGCCCAACACTGATCTGATGTGTGTCCAGTCTTTCCACAACGCTTGCACTGCAAATCTGATCTTTTGATGAAGTTGTTTCTGCCCCCTTTGTCTCTGAATTTTCTTCTTCCTCTGCCTCTCTCTTTGCCAGAGAGAGTGACACCAACTACAGATGCTATAGATTGCATCTTTTACAATTGTTAGTGTAATTTACAATAATGAACTTAATATGAGAAAGAGAATGAGATAATAGAAAAACAATAACCTTGCAGGTCTACAGTCTCTTCCAAGGTGATTTACAATGTTAATATCTCAACTACAAGTTTTAAAAATGATACAATGACAGAGAAAATATTACAACCAACAGTCAACAATTATCTTAGCTCTTCGCAGATTTCAAAATCCAAAACTTTATGCAGTCAACATGATGGACAATCTCATCAATCTCCTTTCACGTAGAATGTGGTCACAACTTCAGTCTTCAAGTGGATGTTTGCAGCAATATTTAGATTCAGCCTCCATGCACTTCACAAGCAGTCTTGAGGGAGAGCACTAGCTCGATTACAATATTCAGGTGGATATGAGCAGCTTCAGGAAAATGGAAGTAATTTACAACAAACACCAACAGTATTCTGCTGTATCTATCACTCAAGCACAACTTCAAATCGAAAGGAGAAAACCCAGCACTCACATACATTCTAACTCAAAGCTTCAATAAAGCAGTCATGGGCATCTTCAATACACATCAACCATATGAAAATACCAGTCACAACTCTTACAAACTCGAACCAAGAGAGGCCACTCGCATGAGAAATTTTGTAGACTATTTCACTCTTCAATGCAAAAGATTAGGGAAAAAATTAGGGTTTTTGTATTTCAATGAACAAAAACATTTTACCTCCACGCTCATAGCTCGCAGAAATCACAGCATAGTGAATGTATTCAATGGTATCATATATCTTCAATACGCAGCATAGTGAATGTCTTCAATGGTCTCATATATCACAACACAGTCATCAACACAGTCTTCAGCAGTCTTCACAGCTTCCACGCAGGCAGCTCTACGCAGGCAAAGAACGCAGGCAGCTCCACGCAGGATGGTCTCTTCTCCATGCAGCAGAACGTAGCTCCACGTAGCCTTCAACATAGTCTTAGGACAATGGAAGGAAGTCGCAACAGTTTTCCAAGACGAAACTCAAAATCGCATCATTTATTTCTCCAATACATAGCAATCAATTCATAGAACAGAAAAAAAATCTCCATGCAAATGTGTGTGGACTTCAATGGAATCATAGTAGCAAAACGGCTTCAATATTCACGTGAATTCCCGGCTTTTGATGGCAGGTTGCTTAAACTCTTCCTCAATGCAGGTCTTAAATGAATGTATGTAGGTGACAGGAGAGCAAAATGAATGAGTGCAGGCCGTGGCATCAACTCACTCTCAAGCTCGAGCAGTTCGTTTCCCTCGTAGTTTTTCAGGCTGGTGATGCGCTTATCCAAACTGGACAGTATGACTGATATAGATCCTTCTGCAAGCTACCATTGGGTCTCTTCTCAATATCATAAGTCGAGACAAGAATTTGCTGAGTTTTATAAAAGTGCACTTCTCTTTTTGGCTTATACTACTGTAGAGTTTCTTTCGGAACCGTTTAAGTTGGATTTAGCATTTGACTTGTCCCTTGCCAAGCCAAGAGGACAAAAGCTTCCATCTTTTGAATGAAGCCTGTACCAACTTACAAGGCAGGTATAAATAGTAGTTTGTTATTACTTAGAGGAACGAAAAGGAAGGGTTTTTGAGAATCCACATCCCATCATTTTGCGTTTGTTTGAGGGTTTTCTTTGCGGATCAACCTTTGTGAAATGGCTACTCTCAAGTATCTGGAAATGCAGAAGGCATCTCAGCCCGAGCTGTCTGAATGGTACAATCATTGGCTGATCTCTACGAGCGCAAGCTGTGGCAAAATTAGGGTTAGGGTTAGGTATTATGCAATCCACAATGGTTACATCTAATATGGCAAGAAATTGTTCTACCTCCACACAAGGAGAACGCCCACACACCACAATCTGAGCACAGCTCTCAATGCACAGCATAGGCCTGGACTAGTAACGCACACAATGAAGTATGCAGGTTGGTAGGAGAAATGCACGCAGCTGGCAGACTAACGGAGTAGGTAGTCTGGCAATGGACTGGCAAGTAGAATGCCAGGACTGAAATGCAGCAGACAGGAGTTATGGAAAATAGCCAAGCTCTGATACCACTGATAGATATAACTCTCGATTCGATATTATTCCCTTGCTAATGCATATATTTATACAATTCATAGGACGGTTGTGTTTCACCTTCCGCCCAGCCTTTTCGGCTTCCTACATTAGTTTTATTTATTTATTTACAAAATATATAATCCCTACGGATTATATTCTAACATAATGGAAGAAGGATATAACAAATAAACTGATCTTTATAGTAGAGATGTGACCAGTCATTACCATTACCCAGCCTTTCCATGTACTCTGCTATGGGGTCATAGAAAGCATGACAATCTCCAGTATATTCTGTGATTTGTTCATGGGAAATATGTCGAGAACTTCCTTTCTCTAGTGATCTGTCAAGATGATACTTGAAATATCTTAGAAAAGGGCCCACATAATCGTCCTCTAATGAAAAATCCACCCTTTTCCTCAAAATTTATTAAAATAGAGCTTCACCTTCTTCATGTGCTTCAGCATGGATGTCCTCCTTTTCTTCAACATAATTGAGTAAGCACCTTCGACCTTTATGGGGTGATATTCCTGAAGGCAGAAAATTAAAAAATGTGTTTATTTGGGGGATGCTGCCTCCTTCTTCATGACTCAACACCTCATCACAAACTCCCGACATATCAGTAGACGGAGAGGGGTTGCATGATTGTTCCTCTTTGTCATCTTCTTTTCCACCTAAGTTTATGGAACGCACCATATATTCTAACTTAATATGTTTCTGCTTAGAGGCTTTAATCATGTAACGTATTAATTCAAAAGAGAAATAACACAAGGGTAGGCTATCACCTTCAACACATTTACCATCCTTTCTTGTCTCAACCTTCTGACTTTGCATCGCAGCTTGATTTTTTCCATTGGTAGACCTTGGTTCTATAATTGGCTCTTCAAGTATAGCCCTCAGGTAGTATTCCTCATACTCATCATACATAGGTACACCGAATTCCTTTTTAAAATCATCCTTTACGGACCCGGTGCTGAGCAATTTGCAATCTTCAGATTACAGGCCTGGAGAACCATATGCTTCTATATTGAGCTGATCATCTTCTTGCCTAGCTAGGGAAAGCTTTAGCTGAACAGGGACTTTCCCATTCTTCTTGTAGGGCCCAACCAATTTTAAAGTATCTTTTATTTCACCACCATTGTCTTTCCCAGATAATATTTGGGATCTTTTAAGGTTTTCCTCAACCTCTGAACAATCAGCAAACATATGCTGCAAAGTGGTTGATTTTCTTTCTAGAAGAAGTAATGACAGTTCAGGGGGAAAGGTGGCTGCATAATAGATCTTAGTGTCATTTTCAAGAGGTTGGACTTTGTTGGGCATGTTATAATAAAATCTTGCAAATCTTTTCTTAAAACTAGATATGGCCTCTCCCTCATGCCTCTTCAGGGAATAAAAATCTGAAAGTATTTGATCCACTGGCCTTCTCCTACCCCAGAATTTCAAAAAGGTGTAAGAAAACTCTTCCCAGGTATTGATGGACTTGGGCTGCAAGTGTTTGAACCATTCTTTAGCATCTCCTTGCAAAGAATGGGAAAAATTCCTCATGTAGACATCATCATGTTCTATCTCAAGAAGGTCAGAGAAATGTTCAAAGGCTTGTAAATGTTTCTCAGCAGTGAAGTCTTTGGATTCTCCATAAAAATTGGGAAGGTATTTGTAATGTTTCGTAGGGGAATCATGGAGGATAGGAGGCAATTATAGTGGTTTGTACCATCTTGGAATACTAGGAGAGACTAGGTTAGGTGCAATAAATACGCTATTGACTGAGGTTTCATGAGGTTCACATGGGTGGCCTTTAATGTCATGAGCTTCGAGAGAAAATTCTTGGTCAAAATAAAATGTACAAGATGATGCAATGCCTTTGGTTCGTAATATATTCATAGCTCTATTCCAAATGAATTGAACCATAGAAGGTTGTTTTGATAAATCTAGGAAAGGATAAGAACACATTTACAAGACAAGACAAGGAATCTTGGAAGAAACGTAAACTCGAGTGTCTTAACCTTTCATCATGCATTTTTGGGACTTACAAGGGGTCCATTTTCCTCGACGGAGCGTTCCAATTTTTCTGACAATTTGATTTCTGGGTCATTCCACCAGTGGAGTCACTGAAGTCTAAATCCTTTAAGAGTGGAGTCACCAGGTGAAAAGTGCATAGCCTTCTTGATGTCTGATCGTTTTTCACCATCAACAACCAGATCTAAAACTATGTCGTTCTTCCTAGGGTGATCTTCAATTTCATCCCCGACAACGGCGCCAGTTTGTTAGTGCCGGGATTGAGCCCATAGGTTGGGTGGAAAAGGGTTCTCTCCTGGGAAATAGTAGAACCACTTTATACTATGCCTCTGGCCCTGTGCAGCCAGAGAGGGATCTCTCGCTTACTTTTGAGCTTTACTCACGTAGAATTCGATCAAGAACTGTCAAGAGGCCAGACTCCTGAATAGGATGAGTGCGTTAATGTAATATGCAGGCGATACTATCAGACGAAGGAACCATTGGGAAATGGAGTCGAAGGTTTGGGTAGGGAACATATTGTAGGAGGTAAGGAATGGCATAAATTTGCAAACAAAGGCAAGGTAGTCATCAATCTTGCAATCAGGAGATATTTAGCGGGTTAGTAGTAAACGAGAGGGAACAATCCATCACGTAGAGCATCTACAGGATGAATTCTGCATAACTTTAGAAGAAACTTAAATGAATCTCTAAAACAATAGATGGAGCATAACATGTATGAATTCCAAACTATTATACACTTATTTCAGACATGAAATAAATTAACAAACTAGAATGGAAACAAGATGAACATTTCACATAAAGAAATTATATATTGAAAGAAACAACGACACAGGAATATCTACCTTGAAAGACAATCCTTCCTCTGCAAATTTATTCATAACACGGAAACAAGAGACTAATTACAATGGAGAGCATATTCTCTTGAAAGTTTCCCAACCAACCTCTATCTCCCTCTATTGGGAGTGCATTTATACTATTTCAGCATTGAGACTATTCTCCGAAACTAAACCTAGAAACCGTTTTCAATCACAATCAAGTGTTAACAGTCTAGTGAGTGGAACTATCGCCACAATTTACAAATATTCATAAACATTATGGAGCAAGTGGGTGCAATCGATCCGAGTGACATCCTGACGTGCTCAGATACTGTTGTGGATTCTGAGTACAATGCCCTTCCATATGTTTTCAGGTGACTCACCATTTACTGGGTCTTGGACCTCTTACCTGGCCTAATGAGTCAGCATAGTGCCCTCTTTATGTCTCAAATTTGTGTTTTCACCGTGTTCAAATGTGGATTTCTGCATGGGCACAAACTGGAAGGGAAGTTTGCATCTTTCCCTTGCTCAACCTCATCCGTCGCCCCCTTCCTCTCTGGGTAACACTATTAGGTGTGGGGTATAGAATAAGGGACGCATTGCTCTTGGCCGAGGCAAGCCTTTGTGGTGGATTTTCATTCTTGTACTACTCACCTCCAGTGAGGTGGGCTCTCCCACAGGTAATAAGGTGGAGCATACCTCCACCAGCCCCATCACCCTTGGCAAGTGGAATTCACAAACATGGTTGTGCAGGCATTAGGCCCCTGATTCCCCCATCCAAACAAATGCTCCTATAGAGCACATTATAGGGCTATCTCCTTATGTGGATGCTTTGGAGGCAGTGATGGCATCAGGGGTTACTGAGAAAACACCTACGAAGAGAAAGTGTCCAGGAAATGCATCGCTGGAGGTGTGGGTATCTGAAGGTAGATGTATCTCTCAAAACTCTTCATGTCTACGCCTCGATGACTGGTGTCATCCTTGGTATGGAACACCAAGGTGACAGGTGAGTGTGGAAATTTGCTCACCAACCATCAACACACCTAGATGGACAAACTTTCTGAACCAGATCACCATCGCCAAACCCTTCGAATTTCTAAGGACTCACGACAAAACAAAAACTTGGGCTCTAGAAGTATGTTAGCTCACTCCCAGTGTTTCAAAGGAAATATATATAGGGCTTCGAGACTAAATTCTGTAATGCATGATCAGCATTACCGCACATTCTACTATCGAGTATCTTTGGTGCCGACATGTGTGAGGGCATGGGTGGGTGATCCTTTATCTGCTGAGGATCTAGTCACGTCGCTTCATCGGATGAGGAACCTTACCATTTTCTCTGGGAAATATTTTTGAGTGCCACCTGGTGTAGTTGATCCATGCTGCAAAGTACATGGAATGGACGTTCCCAGGCTCCCTTTCTCTAGTGACATAGGAAACAAAGTGCTCTTCCCCGTCGTGCCGGCCTCGCCCCATGTGAAGAGTGGATCCGTCGGTTACTTTCCTCACTTTCGCATGCCAGATTAAAGAGAGGATGCCTGTCTTCAGGTGATATGGCTCCGCCACAGGGATGTTTTCACTTGTACATATGCCACAAATGGTGTCCGGGGGATTGATTAACCTGCTGGGAGGAAGATCATGCGTGGGAACGTCTCTTCTACTGTCAGCTCTACATTGGATGTGAAACTCATAGCCTTGAGGCCTCCTCATCCCTTCCATTTGGGGAACCTCTCACGTCCATCGTCCATGTTTCTTTACTTCTGTCACTAATTTCTCCTCTCTTGATATAGCGAGCAACTTTAGACCGAGGCGTGTTCTTACCCATCAATCATGATCAACCTTTCTATGCAAATTTTCATCTGAGTGTGTCCTACCACCTCTTTGTGAATCAGGACCCTGACATTGTCCATGCTAGTTCAAATAATGAAAAGAACCTCGACCATAGATCTATTCCCTTCTTTGTCGTGACCATTGATATTTGTAGCCGGTACCACTTTTCGTGATTTGGAATCACAACTTTATCCGCACAAGTTTGTATCGTGAAATTAGCTAGGGTCATAGATAAGCTTTTGTTCTCATCCCTGCCATTAGATGCTTCCACCCTTTAACCTATTTCATGATTTGGAAAAGTTCCTTCTATCGAGCATGTTTGCTTAGTGAAACTATCTCAGGCCGTCGATCGGGATTCACCTTGATCTCGACCTTTCATTGTTTTCCCATTTTAACAAACTTTCATGAATTCCAAATTTGACCATTCCTTTGCGTTTTTTGCCAAGACCACTTTCTGTCATCGCTCTTCTTCATCGTGATCCCATATCATTGGTCTATGATGCCTTTTTCTATCACTTTCCCTACTGCATGTCTTCACCTTTGGAGGAAGCTACCACCGTAGATCGATCTCTCTTCTTTATTTGATGGTATAAAATGATGGAGAATGTGCATTTGATAATCTGAAGGGCGTTCATATAATATTCTAGTGAGAAGGATCCTTTTGAGCTCTGCCAGGCCCATAAATCAACTGTTGCAAACAGAGTGTTAACAGCTGGCTCCACGAGGGATGCTATCCTCCTTGCAAGGTAGAAAATAACCCCCATATATGAAGTTCCAAATCCATTGGGTTGTCCCGACTCTTTCCTTTGAAACCTTCATTCTTCTCTGAGCTACCTCTTTAGCAAATTTATGTCACTCTACAAACTATGCTCTTGAATAGATTCTGAAATTGAGAACTATTGTGACTGCAAATCTGTTCTTACAACTGAAAATGGAAACAAACTAAAAAATAATGAAGCAAATGCTCAATGAACTCTGAGCTTATTTGTCCCTATCTACTCTACCTAATTTAGTGCATAAGCCCAATTAAGTGAAACCGGACTTCCAATGGAGACAATCAAGAAGCTTGCCTATATGCTTTATTTCCTTCTCGTGCTTGACGAACAGGAATGAAATACATAATGGAAGAAGTCTATAACAAATAAATTGATCTTTACAGTAGAGATGTGACCAGTCATTACCATTACCCAGCCTTTCCATGTACTCTATTATGGGGTCATATAAAGAACGACAATCTCCAGTATATTCTGTGATTTGTTCATGGGAAATATGTCCAGAAATTCCTTTCTCTAGTGAGCTTTCAGGATGATACTTGAAAGATCTTAGAAAAGTGCCCACATAATCATCCTCCAATGAAACATCCACCCTTTTGCTCAAAATTTCTGAAAATAGAGCTTCACCTTCTTCATGTGCTTTAGCATGGATGTCCTCATTTTCTTCAACAGAATTGAGTAAGCACCTTCGACCTTTATGGGGTGATATTCCTGAAGGAAGAAAATTAAAAAATTTATTTATTTGAGGGTTTCTTCCTCCTTCTTTGTGACTCAACACCTCATCACAAACTCCCGACATATCATTAGATGGAGAGGGGTTGCATGACTATTCCTATTTGTCATCTTCTTTTCACCTAATTTTATGGAACACACCATATCTTCTAACTTATGTTTCTGCTTAGTGGCTTTAATCATGTGCCATATTAATTCGAAAGAGAAATAACACAAGGGTAGGCTATCACCTTCAACACATTTACCATCCTTTCTTGTCTCAACCTTTTGACTTTGCATTGTAGCTTGATTTTCTCCATTGGCAGACCTTGGTTCTATAACTCACTCTTCAAGTATATCCCCTAGGTACTCTTCCTCATACTCATCACACACAGGTACATTGAAATCCTTTTTAAAATTGTCCTTTACGGACCCAATGCTGAGCAGATTGCAATCTTCAGAAAACAGGCCTGCAGAACCATATGCTTCTATATTGAGTTGATCATCTTCCTACCTAGCCAGGGAAATCTTTAGCTAAATAGGGACTTTCCCATTCTACTTATAGGGCCCAACCAATTTTAGAGTATCTTTTATTTCACCACCATTGTCTTGCCTAGGCAATCTTTGGAATATTTTAAGGTTTTCCTCAACCTCCAAACAATCAACAAACATATGCTGCAAAGTGATTGATTTTCTTTCCAAAAGAAGTAATGACAGTTAAGGGGGAAAGGTGGATGCATAATAGATCTTAGCAGTGTTTTCAAGAGGTTGGAATTCTTTGGGCATGTTATAATAAAAGCTTGCAAATCTTCTGTTAAAACTAGATATGGCCTAACCCTGTGGTATTCATGAAAATCATTCCGTCCGTCAATCTGGTTTGTCTCTAGATCACCACCATAGAAGCGTTATCTTCTTTAACACAGTTTTTGGCCACCCTGCAACTGGAGCAAAAAATAGTGCTAACAAGTGGCTCTAGATAGGGATTCTATTCTCACTACCAGGTAGCAAAGAACAATGTAGACCAAGTGCCAAAACCCATTGGGTGGCTCCTCCAGCTTTGCTGCAATCTTTAAAAAATGCTCCAAATGGCCATAATTAAACCAAATGACAGGAACAGTTGGAAAAATAAGCTAAAAATTAAGGAACAAATTCTTATAAGGGAAATTCTCTTCATGTCGAGCTTTTTCATATCTACCTACCTATTCTATCTACTGGATGTTGTCACCTAGTCAAGTAATTTCTGACTTCTAGTGAATCCAACCAAGCAAATGGTCCAAAAAATCCCATATATTTTTTTGTTGGATTAAGAACACTACTAAAATAATTTTGTAGCATGGAATTATAATAAATAAATTGATCTTTACAATAAAGACCAAACCATTCATTACCATTTCCTAGCTGCTCCATGTATTCCGCCATCGGATCGTAGAAACCATGATGGTTTTCGATTCCTTCAGCTGTTAGTCAGGTGTGACAAAAATGTTCCAATTTTTACTCTTTCGACATTATGCAGAGGAAACATCTCAGATAACTTTGGGAGGTGTCTTCTTGATCTTTTGTAACCGTGACATCAACTTTTTTGCGTGAAATTTTGGAATTTGCAACTCGATTCCTCACAAGTGTCGTGAAGAAAGTAGCATTTCGTTCCTAAATAGAACCGATTACATCTACCTCCTAGTGATCCTCCTAGTCAAAAAATATTTCCATATAATCAGGGTCATGACCATAAGGAACCCTGCAGCATCTAGAAAAATCTGTCATCTTCTTATCTCAGGAAAATTGCTCTAGAAGTAATCCGTGCAGCTCGTAATTATGGTGGATTCCAAACGAATCATGTACAAAGCACTCTAAGCAGTTTTCAAACGATGCATCGTGTTCTTGGATCTAATCCTCAGGAACTAGAATCTCATCTTTCGGAATTGTTCCAGCAAAGGCACAATCATCTTCCTCTATGGGGCTGAGCAAGAAAAACATTTCCCCTTGATACAGGGTCTTTAGGTTCAGGGCATATGGAGAGGGCCTTCTTTCAAAAACCTCTCCTCTTTCCCTGTTAAGTCCTGGATGCTATGGATCTCCAATTGTTTCCTTAGGCCCACCGCCCCAGTAGTCATCCTCATATTCATCATATATAGGCATGTCACAATCTCCTTCGAATCCACCATGGATATAATTCGCGACAGGCTGGTCACAATCTCGAAGGAACGAACTAACAAAACTTCCCACCTTTCCACCCTTGTGCTGATCTTCTTTTTGTATACTGGAGGAAAATGCAAGTTGCCAAGGACATTCCTCCTTCATCTCATGCGCATCTACTTGGTTCAACTCTTCATCGTTTTCATTAGTACCGCCTCGGTCCAGGATTTTTCTCGACAGTTTGAATTTTTTTTTGACTTCCAACGCATCAGCAAACATTCTCTGTAATGATGTCGATTTTATTTCCAGTCGAAATAAAGATAAATCGGGAGGAAATACAAATGCAAAATGCAGTTTCATAGCACCCTCTAAGGGATGAATTTCCTTGGGCATGCCATAATATAAACTCACAAACCTTTTGTTGAAACTTGACGTAGCTTCGAATTTGCGTTTCCTCATAGAATAAAGCTCTGAGAGCACCTAGTCTAATGATCTCCTTTCACCCCAAAAATCTAGGAATATACGAGAAATCTCCTCCCACGTATTGATGGATTCCGACTGCACTAAACCATTTTGTGACATTGCCTTGCAAATATTGGGAAAAATATCTCATGCAAACATCATCATGCTCTATCTCAAAAATATCAAGAAAATATTCAAAATCTTGTAAATGTTTCTCAGTTGTAAGGTCTCCATATTCTCCATCAAACTTAGGGAGGTATTTATAGTGTTTTGCAGGGAAATCATGAAGGATCTGAGGCAAGCGAAGAGGCATTTATTGGCTTTGGGTACTGGGTGCAATGGAGTCTTGTGGAAAGGACATGCTCTCAGAAATGACATCACGAGGCCCATTAGGCCACCCCTTAATGTCAAGGATCTCGGGCGGAGGGTCTAGACTAAAATCAGATGTACAGGATGGAGAGATACTCTTTGTTTGTAGGGTAGGATATACATGAGTGAACTCATGGATTTTCTTGGGGTGAAATAAGCCATGATATATTATTCTAACAAACTTAAGAAAGGATAAATCTGAATCTTAATTATCTCATCTTTTCTTGAAGCCTACCCATTCCTTTACAGTGAATTCATGCACGTTGTGAAAACCTCCAACGCATTCTGGAAGATTAAATTTTAGTACCATGACATTAGTGGAGCTGTCACAGTATTGGAAACATGGGTTTATGGAAGTCACCGGGTGAAAGATTCATTTTCTTCTAGCTGTTTGACTTTCATTCACCACTGACAGTCTAGCCTACAGCACTATCATCCATAGCTTCGGGAGGCTTCAAAACCTCCTCCTCATATCGTTCCTCTCGGTCGTTGATCTCCCTAGTGGAGTCATATTCTATAAATTTTAACGTGGAGTCACCAAGGAAAATGATGCAACCTTTTTTACACGTAGGGATATCTGTTTTCCCATAGAAACCTTGTATTTATTTGAATCTTTTTCATTCTTCCCATGGATTATTTTCAATTTCATCCCCAGCAATGGTGCCAGTTTGTTAGCACCCAAGATCGCACCTAATGCTGTGGGGAGGCTGGCCCCAATCTAACAACAGAGCTGCTTTAGGAAAGGGAGTTGGATTCCCCATTTCCATAGAAAGATCTCTCACAAATACATAGCAAGGCTAGATTATACTGTAAAGGAGTACGTTTTCGGAGGTTGGAGGTGGAAATGAGACAAGATATGTTGGACAATGGAGTCACACAATAAAAAGAAATGCAGATCATTCTACATAGAGAATGTCCGCAAGAGAAATATAGCACTTCGGTCATGGTCAATATGTTAGGGTCTGGTGATAAATGAGGAAGGATGAAATCCCATCGATGTAGAGCACCACAAGGGTGAATTCTGCACCAACTTTGGAAGAAAGGTCTGGTGGGCATCCAAAACAATCGTAAGAGCATGGGAACATGAATTCCAAACCATTATACACTATGTCAAGGATGCAAAGAAAAACATAATGTAAGGAGAAAACAAGAAGTACATGCACATATGGAAAAGAAAGCACATAATCCAACTTAAGAAATACACAGGAATTCTCACATCCAAAGGCCAACATCCGGATTTGTTTCTTGTATTAAAATGGGTCGAGTTACATAAGAACCAAAAAACCTCTCAGGTTCCAAGAAAAACCAACAACCCTTTCTCCCTCGGCGGTGAGCATTTTTATAGTGCTTTAGGCCCCGGAGACTAACCTCGAAACAGGGCGAGAAGCTGGTTACAATCACGATAAAAAATCTAACCAAATAGAACATGGAATATATGCCATGATTTACATATATTAAACAAAACATTATGGAGCAAATACGCATGCTTGGTATAATCGACAACGCAACGTCTCTGGACTCAGTTTTGGTTGTCTTGAAATGATGGCTCAAGACATCCCTTGGTGGCACGTCATGGACTTGGCTCAGACCATTCATCCTCCTACTAGGTCTACTATGTGTCCTTTACTTTTAGGGATAAATTTGTGTTCATTCTATGCTCAAAGGAACCTTTTTGCATAGGCTTATAGCTAGAAAGAAGGTTTTTGTTCCTTCTGTGCTCATCCTTCCCCCTCATCCCCCTATCTCCTGGTAACACTTTTATTCAAGGAGACTTGAAGAAGGGTCGCATTGCTTCTGATAGTGACAGGTCTTTGAGGAGGCTTGTCATTCTTGTTCTTCTATCCTCCTAGGGGGAGGATCCTTCTGCAGTTCATATGACGTGACACACTCTCGACCTCATCACCCTCCCAGATAAAGTTGGCATGTGGAATTCATAAAGGTGGTGATGAAAAATTTGGACTCCTGCTCCTCCTGTACGAGCATTTGCTCCAATGAGTCCTCACTAGCAATGGTCACCACGTCCTGGGGATTTGGAGGGATTCCCATTGGACAGGAAATTTCAAGCATGACCTTCCCTGGGGTGTGGTCTTCTATTATGATAGTAATGCACTCACCATCCCCAGGAGGTCCATCTACTATGATGAACATCCTTGTATTGACCATGCTGATATCAAAAAAAATCTTTTACCTATAATGAGTGTCCCTACCCTGATGACTGAAGTCTTTCCACCATAAAGACCGGTGCAAAGTAGGAATGTGGAGCTATGTTCGCCAACTAGTAGCACACCCTGACAGACAAAATTTTCAAACCAGACGTCCATCACAGACCTTCCCTAGAATTTCTCAAAATCTATAGTAGACTAACACTCAACCACCTTAGTCTCTCTTCCTCATCCATTCAGTATTTGTCTCTCGATGGCTATGAAGTATGGCATTTATAGAGAGATGGAAAATTGGACACAACGGTGTCCCTATCAGCACCTCCACACACTTCGCCATCGATTATCATGATGATAGCACGCATGGGCATGTGGGTTAGGGATCTCCTCTTCCCACTAAAAATATAGTCATTTCATCCTTTCTACTACAATGCCACAGTGTTGGCTACAGAAGAGACCTTTGGCATTAACTCACACCATTTCCCATCAGGCTCATGGCACATGGACTTGAAATTCCTTTCTGTTATCACTCCAGGAAACTCCTCTAGGTTGTAGCTCAAGGATGCCTAGTAACTTAAATTGTTTTCTAGGGTTTTTCTGCTATGGATCAATATGGATAACCTATGTAACCTCTCACTCTCAAGACATGCATGAAGCTCACTCAATCACAAGGCTTCTAGTTACAACTTGTTTAGTAGTTTGATAAAAAGGTGCAGGGATGAAGAACTCACCAAGCTGGCAGACTTACACACATAACACGCGCATATAAATGGATAAATCCTGCTGAGGATGGTGTTTATAAATGAAATATCACTAAATAACCAATAGGATGACAGCTATCGGCCCTTTAATAAATTTGAAAAATACCTAAATGCACATTCAGGCAATAAACACAGTAAAGAAAGAGATGGCTGAAGAAATAACAACAAAAGAGCTTATACTTAGAATAAACCAAATGAGACACTTGATAATGGAACAGGCTCATAAATCCCCAGATTTGAACCTTTATTAATAAATTAATCATGGGCTTTATAGCCTCTTACAAAAATTACAGATCCTAAAAATTCGATCTGTTTGCATAAAAAATAATTGAAAGTGATAGTCTTTTCCATATTAGGGCTTCAAACCCTTGCTAACAATTTGTTTATTTACCATGAATATCTAGTTCACTGGGTGATGTTTTAATGATTGAAGTGGTCGCTGATAATCACCACTGCTGGTTTGCTGTGAAATTGCCGCCAACAGCCAGTGTATCGGCATTTACTGAAGTGATTTTTCTCTATTTTGTCGCCGCAGTTTCGGTGCTCCAAGTCTCTATTTTTCCGTAGTTTACCACCGTGGTCACTGATCAGACACTTTTTTTTCTGTTCCATCAGTGCCCCAAGTTTCCTTGTTTCCACAGTGTCTGCACTCTTTAGATCACCAACATCGTGACGGCTTCTTCATCGGCGGTAGGAGGCTTTTTCCTTTATCCCATCTATGCCCCTAGTCTCAGTGCATTGGCGTTCTCCATAACTAACTCATTGGTGATCGGGAGATGTAGTAAATAATTCATCGGAACCTTTATCTGAATGATGCCGCTACATAGTCTTCAGTTCCTCCAATCGCCAAAATTTTCTTCTGATCGCAGAGGCCCCAGTCTATCTTTTTTCCACCATTGTGGCTCTTTAGTAGACTAACTCACTGACGGTTAGTCTGTATGTCTTCCAATCTATTGGTTCCTTAGTGAACTATTTTGCCGATGGTTAGTCTTTTCAAGCTCGGACGCGTAGTTTTCATTCCCTTCGATCGGCAGTGATTTTGATTTAGCGGCTGCCTTTAATCATTATATTCTCCACAGTTGTGGAACTTCTAGTCATTGTATTCTCTGCAGTTGCGGAACTTCTAGTCATTGTATTCTCCACAGTTGCAGCTCCTTAGGGAACAAGCTCATTGACAGCTAGTGATTCCAAGTTTTGACACTGAAATTTTCGTCTGCTCGTGGAACTCGTAGTTTATCTTTCTTCTACAGTTGCAGCTCCTCAGAGGACTAATTCACCGATGGTTAGTCTTTAGAACCTCTGATCACAGATGAGTCTGTATTGTTTTGGAACCCATAGTAAGTCTTTCTTCCACCGTTGTGGCTCCCTAGTGGACTATTTTGCTGATCGTTAGTCCTTATAACCTCCGATCACCGAAGTTCTCATCTGGTTGCAGAAGCTGTAGTCTATTTTTCTTCCATCGTTGTGGCCCCTTAGTGAACTAGCTTGCCGCTCCATTGTTCTTAGTTCTTCCGATTGCCGACAAATTTCTTATATTACCACACTATTGGAATGTTTCTTGTCATCGATATGAAGCCGTAGTTAGTTTTCTTCCCGCCATTGTGGCTCCCTAGGGAACTAGCTCGCCGATCGTTAGTCTTTTAAAGTTTCGACGCCGACACTGCAGAAACCTTTAGCTTTTTCTCTCCGATCTGTAGTCTTTAAAACTTCTGATTGCTGTTTAAAAATGCTCTGATGGTGTAAAAAAGTCACAGCAATATGCCTATCTACCGAAGGGTTCTTCCACCTGCTATTTATCTTCCATCTTTTGGTGGCTAATGAGATGTTCTGATCCTCGCCCAAGCCAACGAAAGCTACAACTTGTGAAATTTTCATCCAAATAAAAAACAGAGGCTTTCAAACTGTCAGTGATATTCATATCCCTCATTGCATGCGTTAAATCCTTCATACTATCGAAATAAATTATTTTTTGTGAACTCAATGAAAATAAATTTATTTGGCAGATAACATCTGGCTCCTACTTGGGAATGGGAACCTCCCTATGAGGTCCCGAGAACCCCAGACCAAAATTCCTTTCCTGAAAAAAATAATTGAAGCTATCTTCTAGTGTTCCATTGGGAATTGAGTCATTTGTGTTTTATAACTGATCCCTTGCAATATTCTTGTAGCCCGGTTTGCTTATTCATGAAATCAACTGAAAATGACCTAGCTGCTCATATTAAGAGCTAATTTTCCTATCTACTCCTACTCCTAATTCTAATGAGTAGATCCTTCTTATCATGTGACATCATGATTTCAGTGAAGCCAGGTTAGAAGATGATCTACTGAACTCCTCCTTGATCTTGACCCAAAAAAAATGAAACCCCAACATGCAGCAATGCATTTTTGAAGGGTGATGGAATGAGCCATCATCCAACAAAAATATTTTGATATCTACGCTACTTATAAGTTCTAGATAGTCAGAAATAGGGTCATAAAAACCAACAGGAAATACATTTTTATGCTGTTGATCTCTTCCTTCATTGATGTCAATGTTAAATGTGGACTGCTCAACCTTTGTCTGATAAAAATGCAAGCTCAACAGTTGATCTGAATCTTTCTGCTCCTCTTCACATAATCTAAATTAATCGTGATGATAGGCTGGCTTATCACAGCTAACAATTTCCTCTTCCACAATAATATCTTTGTAGGATATACCAAAACTAAAAATATTTGTATTAGACTTTTGAGCAAAAGATTCGTAACAAGCATTTATCATAGCATTCATACCTTTTTTATCATCTCTCTACTGAAAAGAGGAACTAGATGAATTTTGCGTAAAGAATAAGTCTTCAAAAATTTTAACCTCTTCTTCCTCATCACTGTGTTCGTCAAATATAGGAGTATCAAGATAAGATCCTAATGACAGAGATGAAGGCTCTTGTATAGGAGTATCAGCAATAGAATTTTGAAACATATCTGGAAAAATGTTACCTAGTTCCTTGTCATGATTTGAAGCAACCTGTTCATAAGGAGAAGGAAAATATTCCTTATGTTGTAGCTGGAGATTAGATAGTCCCTGCAAATATTGTTCCTCTTGGTTACTGCAACTTTCCTTTATTTGTAAATCTGGAAACTGTGAGCTAGCCTGGCTGATTTCAATGATCATTTGACCAACAGAAAGCTGATCATTTCCATGTGTAGTTAAAGAAATCAATTCCTCAGATTCACCACAATCGGATTTAATGGTGGTAGGAAAACCTTCAACTCCTTTATAATTCACTTCTAGTTTATGTTTATGGGAAAATACCTCATTGTGAATATCATAAGAGAGATGAGGTAGCTCTTGAGGGAGATATTCTTCTTTATTTACCCTTTCATCCTGAGAATGCAACTTATATTCTTTACAACAATTATCAATTGCAAACTCATCTGAATAGTACCTTTTACAGTGCTCAGTGAATGCTTGGTGAAAATCTTTTAATGATGAAATGCTGGAAGGAGGAAAAGAAAAATAGCACCATCGAGCATCACCATATAATGAATACATGAACATATTCATATGAACGTCTTCATGCTACTGATATAATATATCCATGCATTCATGAAACTTGAGGAGGTGTTCTGCAGGATTGTCTTCCTCCTCCTCCTTGAAGACAGGTAAAAATTCTCCCCATTCAGATATATTAGGTACTGGATGTGGGAAACCAGGAACAAAAAAGAAGTTAAGAGGTGCAAACCTCCTAGCCAAAAGAGCAGCAAAATACTTTTGACCTCTTAATATTGTGGAGTCACCACTGAATTCGTCTTTCATGGACTCGTCGGGGATGAGGTCTTTACAAGCAACCATGCTTGAAGATGCCCAGACCCTAAAATTTTCTGATGTATCTAAAAATTCCTGGGAATTAAGAGTTTCAGCAAAATAAATAATGGCATAAAGATAAGAAATACCTGATGTAATGTTTCGTACAGCACTACTGGTCTGTCTTAGTAAAGCCCTAGCTTTCCTCAAGATTTCTTCTGGATCTGAAATGGGTGTTGTTGGTGGCCCCTTTGGGTTTGCTCTGGTACTTTGTCTTCTTGAAGCCACCTTACATCAATGGAGTCACCAAATAGATTATTACAACCATAATAATGTCCAAGCCTTGTCTATCATCAAAGCATGGATCTATGTCATCTCCCAGGGAAGCTGGGTTTCAATATACTCTCCCCAGAAACGACGCCACTTTGTTATCACTACAGGAAACTCCTCTAGGTTGTAGCTCGAGGATGCCGGGTAACTTAAATTGATTTTTAGGGTTTTTCTGCTATGGATCAAGCCGGATAACCTATGTAACCTCTCACTCTCAAGACATGCATGAAGCTCACTCAATCACAAGGATTCTAGTTACAACTTGTTTAGTAGTTTGACAAAAAGGTGCAGGGATGAAGAACTCACTAGGATTGCAGAATTACACACATAACACATGCATATAAATGGCTAAATCCTGCTAAGGATGGTGTTTATAAATCAAATATCACTAAATAACCAATAGGATGATAGCTATCGGCCCTTTAATAAATCTGAAAAATACCTAAATGCACATTCAGGCAATAAACACAGTAAAGAAAGAGATGGCTGAACAAATCACAAGAAAAGAGCTTATAGTTAGAATAAACCAAATGACACGCTTGATAAAGGAACAGGCTCATAAATACCCGGAGTCAAACCTTTATTAATAAATTAATCATGGGCTTTATAGCCTCTTACAAAAATTACAGATCCTGAAAATCCGATCTGTTTGCATTAAAAATAATTGAAAGTGATAGTCTTTTCCAGATTAGGGCTTCAAAACCTTGCTAACAATTTGTTTATTTACTGTGAATATCTATTTCACTGGGTGATCTTTTAATGACTGAAGTGGTCACTGATAATCACCACTACTAGTTTTCTGTGAAATTGCCGCCAATAGCCAGCTTATCGGTATTTACTGAAGTGATTTTTCTCGTTTAATCTGCTGGATTTTTCTCTATCTTGTCGCTGTAGTTTCGGCACTCCAAATCTCTATTTTTCCATATTTTACCACCACAGTCACTGATCGGACGCTTTGTCTTCTGTTCCATCGGTGCCCCAAGTCTCCTTGTTGCCGCAGTGTCGATGCTCTTTAGATCACCAGCGTCATGACGACTTCTTCATCGTTGGTCGGAGGCTTTTTCCTTTATCCCATCTACGCCCCTAGTCTCAATGCATCAGTGTTCTCCATAACTAACTCATTGACGATCAGGAGTTGTAGTAAATAATGCATCGGAACCTTTATCTGAACACTACCACTACGTAGTCTTCAATTCCTCCGATCGCCAAAATTTTCATGTGATCGCGGAGGCCTCAGTCTGTCTTTTTTCCATCGTTGTGGCTCTTTAGTAGAATAACTCGTCGATGGTTAGTCTGTATGTCTTCCAGTCTTTCAGTTCCTTAGTGAACTATTTTTCCAACAATTATTCTTTTCAAGCTCCGATGCGTAGTTTTCATTCCCTCCAATCGACAGTGATTTTGATTTATCGGCTGCCTTTAATCATTATATTCTTCGCAGTTGAGGAAATTCTAGTTGTTGTATTCTTCGTAGTTGTGGAACTTCTAGTCACTATATTCTACGCAGTTGCAGCTCCTTAGGGAATAAGCTCGCCGACGGCTAGTGATTCCAAGTTCCGACGCCGAAATTTTCGTCTGCTCGCGGAACCCGTAGTTTATCTTTCTTTCGCAGTTACGGCTCCTCAGAGGACTAATTCAGTGACAGTTAGTCTTCAGAACCTTTGATCGTCGATGAGTCTGTATTGTTTCGAAACCCACTGTAAGTCTTTCTTCCATTGTTGCGGCTCCCTAGTGGATTATTTCTCCAATCATTAGTCCTTAGAACCTCCAATCGCCGAAGTTCTCATCTAGTCACGAAAGCCGTAGTCTATTTTTCTTCCACTATTGCGGCCCCTTAGTGAAATAGCTTGCTGCTCCGTTGTTCTTAGTTCTTCTGACCGTCGACGAATTTCTTCTATTGTCGTGCTATCGGAATGTTTCTTGTCATCGATCGGAAGCTGTAGTCAGTTTGCTTCCTGTCGTTGTGGCTCCCTAGGGAACTAGCTCACCGATCGTTAGTCCTTTAAAGTTCTGACGCCGACACTGCGGAAACATTTATCTTTATATCACCGATCTGTAGTCTTTAAAACTTTCGATTGCTGTTTAAAAACACTTTGATGGTGTAAAAAAGTTACAGCAATATGCCTATCTGCTGAAGGGGTCTTCCACCTGCTGTTTATCTTCCATCTTTCGATGGCTAATGAGATGTTTTGATCCTCCCCCAAGCCACTGAAAGCTACAACTTGTGAAATTTTCATCCAAATAGAAAACAGAGGATTTCAAACTATCAGTGATATTTATATCCCTCATTGAATGCGTTAAATCCTTCATACTATCGAAATAAATTATTTTGTGTGAACTCAATGAAAATAAATTTATTTGGGAGATAAAACTTTCCCTTTTCCTTTCTAGATGATGGCATCAGAATATCCCTCATTTGATGTGTCCCCCTTCTTCGTGTGGATGCCATATCGGCCTTTATGTTTTGATTATCAGGATTCTTTCCTGATTTTTGCATGTTCAATAAGGCAAAATTTTGGGTCCAGGAAAGCGATGTTTTCCATGGAGCCGATACCATGGTTACAAACATGCTTCAAATGGTGTCGGGGTTCTTGATTATCTATCACTTTGGCCTCTCGTGTGCTCACCAGAGAATATCCTATCAATAGGATATGTTAGCTGGAATATTTCACTTCCCGCGGACAGTAAGGTGTTCCACTAGTCTGAATGGTTTAGATCCAGAACAAATGAACGACAAAGGTTAAAGACCCTCCCTAGACGCTGTAGATACTTGGAATGTGATGCTTTGAAAGTAACCCTATGTACTTGTAATCAGATTAAACACGCAAACACATCAAAGCTACCAGAATATAATATACTAATCCATGTTAGTGACTAAGGAATCTAACAACATACATGTGAAATCAAACAACAACAATAATGTGGGACGAAAATTAGCTTTGTATTAAGATAAAATGGAGAAGTTTACAACCAATTAAGCCTTAGTGTTGACTTGCATCTCCATGAAACCAAACACTTTCATCCCCATAAGCTCCAACTTTTTTCTCTCTATGCTCTCCAATAGCTTGGGCCAAGTAATCAATCCAACAACATAACAATACCTTAAGAGTTCTCCCCCTCAACCATGGATACGAGCTTGTATTTATAAGTCTCAATGGATAGGGATGGTTGAGAGATTTGTGGGTGAGGTGGCCTCTAAGATCCTAGGATGAGGGATCTCGAGCTCAACTGACCCACAATGATAGGGATAAGGGAGGACATGAGGCTCATCATCTAGAAGCCTTGAGAATCTTCTCTTTTTACCATTTTACCCAGGGTACCGTGTTTCTCCTTCTATGACAGAGCGGTTCAGGTAAGAAACACTTATGGACTAAGGGCCATAAGTGGTGGCACTGCTTATGGATAACAAGGGATAGGCGGTGCGAGCAAGGTACCACTCTTGGACAAAGGGGAAGGCGCGGTGCTAATCATTTTTGTTAAAGATTGACAAAATGGTATGAGTTTCCACTCCAAATGCTGGGATTCAGGGAAAGTAGGTATGTTAAGAGTCTTATCACATGATGGTGACAGGATTTTCGTATAACAGGATGCCCTCCAAAGCAAGAGTATTAGAGGGACACGATAAACGAGAGCTTTGAGAGAACAAGACGTCGCTATGAGGTGAAAATGTCAGCTCGATCAGAGTATGTTGTCAAGTAGGAATTTGTAGTACATCAGTTTTTTGACTCATAGACACAAGTAACCAACTCATGGCTACAGATCGATACAAGGTAGATCCATGAGAGGAATAAATAAGCATGGCTACTAAAATACAGCATAGATCCATGTGATAGAGGACTCAAACTTGGACATAGCTACCAGACATACAATGTAGATCTATGTCATACAGACGCAAATTTGAGCATAGCAACGACCATACAAATGTGGATCCATGCTAGATATACAAAACTCCATCGCAACCTCGGGAAAAGAAATGAGCACTTTAAACAAATTCCCAGGGTCTTCGTCTCGTCTTCCACAAAGTACGATTCTATCCATGTGATTACAATGATCTGAAGTCGAACATGGTAGAAACCACTTGATTACTGGCCAATGATGTGAACCATTAAAAAGTGTGAGGGAGATCACCATTAATGTCAATGATTCCCAAGGTACTCTAGTACAATCTACTAAGTGTGAATAGATGTCCTGATGTCGAACACCTAGTCTATTCTATCAATCAAAGATCAATGATGTGAACCTATGTCAAGAGTGAGACAATTTGTCATTAAGGCATACAGATCTCAAGGTACTAAATATTGTTTCTAAGACTATTTCTCGGATGATGAGCTGATGTCGACAGGAAAAGTCTGGTCGAAGGAGGGCCATGATGAGTCCCACATTGATGACACGAAACTCGGAACATGGTTCTAGAATGATGTGAATGTAGTAACCATAGGACTAACTCAAAAGTACTGACATAAAGACTATGTGGACTGCATAGGTAAAACTCCTTCAAATCCCCTTTGAACATCGGGAAGCACGACAAAAGACTTGGAAGCATGACTGAACGGGACAAACACACAATGCGACAGTGGACAATGCATTCTTTTGAAAGACTCAAAGGAGTGGCATGACTCATGAAAGTGGATCACCACTGAGATCAGCTGAATACCCAATTGACTGACATGATGTGCAGACAAGTACCATGTTCAAAGGTAACAAAAAACAACTGCCATTTATTTGCAAAATGATTCCCTTCCCATTTCCCCCATCATGGTCGATGAGTGCCTCTTTTCAGTTTTACGAGTTCAAAGAGGGTAATAAACACTCGATATAGCTTGTCAGAAGACAAGTCTAGACTCATATATTTTACGAACCTAAGAGAGGAGGGGTTCGTTCCCAAAACGGGTCTCTCAATGTTTAATTTAACGAGTCCACTGAAAGGAAACTCGGTATCGTTCATGTTTAGAGAGTCTGAACGAATACGGAAGAAGACTCCAAAAGGTCCTTTTTCATATGATTTAGTCCCTAAGGCTCGAAAAAGTATAAAATAATACCTTGGTCAACTCTTCCAGTCATGATTGGCTAGAGCGTTCCTTTTTCGTAAATAGTCTATTCGAACCAAAAAAGAGATAACCTACCATCAAGAGACGACTCTTTAAATACTTTTACGAGTATGAAGAAGACACATACTCGACAATCTTTTCACATTTTAAGAGTCTGAAAAGAGCTTAAAGAAGACTCTATTAATATTTTTCATGTTTGAATCTAGAGCACGAAAAAGTAACAAACTAAGCTCAAACCACTTCTCATGTTTTAACCAGAGCACATAAAATGAAAAGTAAGCTCAACACCATCTTACTATTTTTAATGAGCTCAAAGATTAGTTGAAAGAATGCTCAGGAATTGGTTTCATTTTTATGCAAGCTTGAAACCAATAGGTAAACTTATGCTTGAAAAATCCCATTAACATGATATACAGAGGTTGGAATCTTTCCCCCAGCATGATTGCTAGCGAATCTTACCCCTAGAATATTTGCTAGGTGCTCGACATGCCCCCCATGATTCATTTCATCTGATGATTCTTCTTCCATAACCAACCTAAAAACCTGGTTACTAATGTGAAAATGTTCACCAGGGGGGTAGGAAGAACGAGAATCAGGAAGGTGAACAGAAGGTTCAAGTTCTAACACTAAAGGGAAGACTTGAATCAAGGGAAAGGGATCTGTTTCATTTTTACGCAAGCTTAAAACAAAAGGTAACTATGCTTGGAACATGGTTTCATTTTTATGCAAGCTTGAAACCGAAAGGTAAACTATGCTTAAGGAGGTCCATTTCATTTTTTAACGAGCTTGACATAGAGTGGGAACTTTGCTCAAAGGCATCTGTTTCATTTTTTAATGAGCTTGACACAGAATGGGAACTATGCTCAAAGGAATGGATTCATTTTTATGCAAGCTTGAAACCAAAAGGTAAACTATGATTGAGGAGTGGTTTTATTTTTTAACGAGCTTGAAACTAAAAGTAAACTATTATCTCAAACCTACTCCTACCGAACATGATATCCAGAGGTTGGTAGGTTTCCCCTATTTCATAAAAGCTAGCGGCTTAGCTCCATTATGATGTCCATAGACTAGATCCATGCCCCCCATTTTACCTATGATGGGAAGAAGCTAATTGGAAGAAGGGGAAGGAACCACAAGAACATGTGGCACATTTAGGGTAGTCTGATTACTAGGACTAATGCGATGGTTAGGTGTAACAAAAGAAAGCTGATCAATGGTCGCAATCTTCCCATCATGGGGAAAATGCATAACTCTAAAGAGTCACCAGATTTGTTAGCTGGAATATTTTACCTTTTGTGGATAGTAAGGTGTTCCACTAGACTGAATGGTTCAAATCCAGAACAAATGAACAACAAAGGTTGAATACCCTCCCTAGACGTCGTAGATACCTGGAATGTGATGCTTTGATAGTAACCCTGTGTACCTGCAATTATATTAAACACGCAAACACATCAAAGCTGCCAGAATATAATCTACTGATCCATGTTAGTGACTAAGGAATCTAACAACATACATGTGAAATAAAACAACAACAATAATGTGGGATGGAAATAAGCTTTGCATTAAGATAAAATGGAGAAGTTTACAACCAATTAAGCCTTAGTGTTGACAATAATGTCTTGTGCATGTCCCATTAGTGGAGAAATAATCCACCGTAGATATTTCTTCGATAATATTTGCACCGTTGAATGTTACCTCCATTTAACCCATTTCACGGATTTGGGGACCAAGATTTCTGTGAGCGCTTTGATCTGGTAAAATTAATCTCTCCCGTTGATCTATCCTTTTTCGATCCTAGCCCTCGAAACCTATGACCGCTTTAGCATCATTTAGCGAAAATGCAAAGGCAACTTGGATCATGCCTGTAGTATTCATGAAAATCATTCTGTCTGTTGATATGGTTTGTCGCTAGATCACCACTGTAGAAGCGCTATCTTCCTTAACACAGTTTTCAACCACCCTGCGACTCAAATTTTTCCTGCATTTTTAGGCTGTGATTGCTCCATCTTACCTTTTTCATCATCTTATGCAGAGTGAAAAATAGTGCTAACAGAATGGAGATCCTACTAGGGGGGATCTTGAGTCCAGGTGGTGCACAAGAGTAGGGATGAGGGTGCCACAAATTATTCCGTTGAGAAGCTTTGTGAATCTTCTCTTTTTGACTTTTTGACTTGAGCACCACTTCTCTTCCATGTAGATAGAGTGTTACCAGGGTTGAACCACTCTTTAATTAAAGGAAGGAAGTGGTGGCACCGCTTATGATTAAGAGACAATGAGCATTACTGAAGAAGTTAACGCCTCTTGCATTAAGGGAAAAGGAGGTGCTGGACTAAAATATGGAAATCAGAGTTCTAGGCCAATGCCCAACTTTAGCTTTTTGGGAATTGAGGGCACTTGCTGATGTTTAGGACCTCATCACATGATGATGACAGGATTTATGTGTAACATAATTTTATGCTAGTGGAATTTCTAGGTGATCCCTATTATCCTTTGGGAGGAAAGATCTAATCCTTTGGGAGGCTTACTATCATCCTTTGGAGGATTGGCTTGGCTTGGATTGTTGGATGGAAGATTAAAACATTAAGTCTAGGTTGTGATGTTCTTTCCAATGTAATTCAATGTATATCCTTGATTACAGTAATACAAATATCTTTCCATAAACATTGTTGTGTTTATAATGTTTAGAGATTTATTCCTTAATTGTTAGCTTAGATCAATTCATGTTTGGATACGCATGTACTCTTTGCTTATTTCCACTTGCTTTATAGGGTTTTACAGCTCAATATTTGAAGGCTTTGGAGCTTGGATCAACAAAGATAGAAGAGGATTTGGAGACCTTAGGTAGGTGATCTATCTATTAACTTGCATTTCAGTTTGATCTAGGAAAGTAGGTTTTATTGTGTACTTTATTTTTTCTAGATCCACTTGGACTAGGGAGATCTAGCTTGAGCCCGCTTGAGTAGATTTATCCAATAACATTTTTATGTTCCATATTCATCACAAACATGATGGCTTATTATCTAATTATATCTTGATAGCATGGGTGATTTGTGTAGGTTCCATTTCCATAGTAGTGATAATATAATTAATGCAATACTATGAATGCATGAGGACTTATTTCCATTTGATTACATGATACAATTTGATGACATGATTAATTCGTATTTCAAAATTTTATGTTCCATTAAAGGATGTGGTTATGGTGTGTGGCCCTGTTGGTTAATGCTCCATGGTAAATGAGTTGATGGAATACAGTAGTACATGTTGATTTTGTTTGATGATAATGGTGATTTAAATGAGAACATGTGGTAATTAATTAAATGGTATGATGATTAGAATATGTGATTACGAGTTTTAGATTCTTGATATTACAACATACTAATAATGTTTGTTATTCCATAAGATGTTATGTTGCATAATAGTATGTGTAACATATGGTTCCATGGTAATTATGATGATGGTATAATATCATAAGGGCATGTGGTAGCATGCAATTATTTGTTATTAATGATGTTGATAGTATATGATCTTTAAAATTTTATATTTATGACTAATGCTGTGATGGCATGATGAGAGGTAGAGTTATAAGAAATCCACTTAGGGCCTTCAAGGTTGGGTCATTCTATAAGCCATGATATAATGGAACCCATAACCACAAGGGAGTTATGGGATGAGAAACCAACTCACTCAGTAATACCTTCCCAACAATTCCTTTCCTTTATACAGCTATTGAATTTCCATAGCTTGAGGTATCTCAACAAGGGGAGGTATATGGAGAAGGACTTTCGATGTCTTTGGTTTATTTCCTTTGAGGGATTGGTGAAGGAAGTTTGGGACAAGATTTTAATATTCTTGGTGTATGTATGCTAACGTACTAGACCATATTCCTGGTGGCTCCAGATTAGGTCTTAGGGAATATATAGCCCAACAAATACCCGAAGGCCTTAATCCTTCTGATGATGCTAAAAGTCAAAAAAGAGATGGGAGAATGATTTCAACTTCTAGTATCTATGATGAGACATATTATGCTTGTTGTGGTCACACCACACTAGATGACCCTTATACTAGTTGCAACAGAGGGTCTGTGCCATGGCAAGTGATACCATCCATAGTATTGGGGATGTTCAAAGGTTGATCGGATGGTATTATTATGGGAGAGGTGTGTGTAAGGGAGGAAGTGGAAACATTATAGTTAGTAATATTGTAACAATAACTTCCAGATGAAGTCCCTTTAAGGAGGGGATTATGCAATTCCCTCCAACAGATGTTGCATTAGTACTAGGGGGGATGTCATGGCTATAGTGTAGGCATCAAATGCACTCATGATGGCCACATGAGTGGGTCCTATCCCTTCAATATAACCCTAACATTCCCCCAGTACTAATGCAATATGTTCCTAGAGGGAATTTCATACTCCCTCCATTCAAGGGACTTTTTCCCTAAGTTATTGTTACAAGATTCCTAACTATAATGTTTCTACTTCCTCCCTTACACACCCTCTCCCATAATCATACCATCCAATCAACCTTTGCACATACCCAATACTCTGGATATTCCTTCTCACTATGCCATGGGTCCTCTGCTACAACTAGTATAAGGGTCACCCAGTGTCATGTTTCCACAATAGGAATCAGAAATCTCATCATAGATACGAGAAGTTGCAAGAATGCTCCTTGCTCTTTTTTGACTTTTGTCATCATGAGAAGGATTAAGGCCTTATTGTATTTCCTGTGCTATATACCCCCTGATATCTCATATGGAGCCACTAGGCATTTGGTCTAGTATGTTAACCAACATTAACCAAGTATATCAAAAGGTTGGCCCAAAATTCCTCCACAACTCCTTGATGGGAAATCAACCCCAAGCATCGAAATTAATTCTCCATATACCTCCCCTTGTTGAGATACCTCAAGCCGTGGAATTTCAACAACTTTATAAAGGAAATGAACTACTGGCTTGGTATGGATGAGTGAGGGATCGAGGGATCTCAATGTATGACTGAGGGGTTGGTTTCTAAAGATTTTCTGACTAACATGAGGTCATAAGTTGATCTTGGATTCATTGGTTATTTGGGATCAATCCCTTAAAGTATTCATTAATTTGCTAAATTGTAAAGCAATAGTTGTGAGAGTCAATAGTTCTCTTCATGACTTACTTCCATTTTCACAAATTTCACAATTTACAAGCTTGGATGATTTTAACACACAAAACAAACTGATCTTTTACACATATTGACAACAACAATACGAATTGTCTAAACAATGAAAACTCAATTACTTTGGAAACAAAAAAACTTGAAGCCTATAATTTCTCAGAACTAAACTAATAGCCTTATTTAATTAATCAGAGTTAAACTAACACATGCTTCTATTGAATAAAAGAACCAAAGGTTCATAGTGTTGTAACCTATGCTCTGATACCAAAATGTAAGACCCAAACTAAGGAAAAGATACATATTAAAATACTAATTTTCCTTCATAGGATTTATAATTTTCAATAATAATAGTAAACCAAAAACAATTGTTTCCCAGAGACAAATTTTATAAAATGAAATAAAGATACTCTCTACTATATATAAAGGTTCATACATTCAGAATGTGTACCTAAACCCAAGAATTAATTTACAGCCACACCTTTAGACCCACTAGGATGTCCATTGACAATAGATCCTTAGGAAAATATCCATGCTAAAACCGCACTCCTCCCAACCCAATCCTAAGTCATAGACTAAGAGCCCCCAATCCCTCACTCAACAATACCGAGCCAACCACATAACATAAAAATAATCCTATCCTACCCTCAACCTCCAGACCTCCATATCCTTCCTAACTCACCTAATTCCTCATGAAAGGGGTGGATGGAAGAAGCCCCATTCCCCTTCTTCCTCCTTTTAATATTTTCAAAGTTCCCATAATTTGGACACATTTCTATATGCAATATTAACCATGCAAAATTCAAATAAATAATGAAAATATATCATAATTACTTATTTTATTATTTTCCTTTTATAACCCCATATTTAATCTAAGCCATGATTAATTTGTCTTAATTTAATAAGTTATGTATTTAGGTTCTTATGAATCTCATGTTTGTATAATTCTAGTCATTCAAATCTACAAAATCTAATATCATTGTGTAGGGATAGGACCCACTTGTGTGGCCATCATGAGTGTGTCTGATTCCTACACTATAACCTTGACATGCCCCCTAGTACTAATGCAATATGTACCGAAGGTAATTACACAATCTAGCTCGTATACTAATGCAATGGAAAATGTTAAGAGCAACCCCTGTTAAATTACAATTGACTATATATATATATATATATATATATATATATATATATATATNATGGTGACCCTTCAAGAGGTATGACCATTAGAATTCATATCCATTCAGAAAAAATCTAATTATTTCCCTATTAATATTTGTTAGCTAATTATCCTCTTATTTATACTTAGCTCTACATTATTCAGTATTTATTATTATTTATGTTCATAGAACTAAATGGGTTAGGTTCATCGATAGATATACAAACTAGAATTATAATGATTTTCATCTAGATTCAACATGTCTCGCCATAAAACAAAGTTTAAGAAGAAAAACAAATGCACCTTTTAATCGAAATTAATCCAATGGCCTTGTTGAGTGTGCATTCTTGAATTCCATCTCCCTACTCCTATGTCTCATAGACACACCTGCATGCAACCAACAACAAACCTTCCTCATTCATATGATAGATATTACTCAATAATGCATTATAATGAAACCGAGTTATTCATTACTCAAAAATAACTCATATAATATGGATCTTAGGGGGGAGAATTGATTTGTATTAAAGAGGGAGGAACCAATACTTACAATCCTTTCAGTCATTTCTTGTGGTACTCTCCTCCTCCAAAATTTGAGTTACCTCCCTTTCCCTTAGCCTCAAACAATGAACCTTCAAACAATGGAGGCACTTAACTCTAGGCTATGTTTTCTCAACCTAACATAGTCCAATATTTCAATCTATTCAACTTCTATATCTTCACCTTGTAGGCCTCTTTTATAGTTTTTTCATTAGGTTTAGATTAAGTTGTTGATCCCAAGGTGTATTCTTTGCATGCTACACAAGTCCTTTCCATGTATGATGGATCTTCTATTTAACTTTTTGAGAACTTTTCAATGCTTGTTTAATTCACTTGGATCCTTGGTCGCGCGTATAGGCCTCAATGTAGTGAAGAAATGGGTTTGGCCACGCCTTTAGGTCCAAATCTAGAAATTGGTCACCCCTCTTCTAAAGAAAAGTAGTGACCAACTCCTCATAAAGTGTAATTTTCATCATTACAAAGCCAATATCTGATGTAGGAAGGTTCTTGTTGTCCACTTCTTGTATTGTAATTGAGGGTGTTAAATATCTTTATAACACCTAATAACACATCTTAACTAATTTGTATTCTTCCTTTATTTCTCCCTAGACTTTTTCCAATCAACCCATAGGCAAGCCTCCCTTGACCTTGAGAGTTGGTATAAAAATTAGAAGTTAGCACTGAGATAATGGTGGTGCTCTCTTCTAAAATTTCTCCTTGATAGCACTAGTGGATTAGGAATTTCCCTGTTAGGTTCTAAATCAATTTGTAGCACATCTCACTAAGATATTCAAGGGTTTTAACTAAGCACCGGAGAGGAATTGAAGTCCGTAAATAGGGAGAAAATTGCATACATATATGCACATATAATTCCATACAATTGAATGGATTATGTACTAACAAATGTACAAACATATAGACAATTCCATACAACAACCTAGATCACAAAACAAATAGTTTTTTATTTTCCAACAAGAAAATGATCTCAGTAGGTGTGTAGATATATTTTCATAGTGTGCCACAGATCTGTTAGTTTGACCTTTTTAGAGGTTTTCTGATAAGCTCTGATTTGTTAATGAAAAACATATTTAAAGGAGTAATCACTTGTGTAATGTGTTTATGCTTTTGGTGTTTACTTTTCAACTATATATGTGATTTTTTCTTTGTGAAGAATTTAACTTTGAAATAGAATAACAATTTTTTTTAGTTGAGAACATAAAGCATATACTCCTAGGTTTTGGAATTTTCACAATTTATACACAATTCAAGAGGTAGGTTTCCCTCCCAATGAAGGGTTATGGCACCACATATAGGTTAACTAGGTTAGCCTTAACCATAACCTAGTATTACAAGAAATAATTATAAAAAGATTAAAATTTTTTAAAAAGGAAGGGTTGGTTTCCCATGGCCCATCTAGGAGCCAACCCATAAAAACATTGACACTATAGAGACCAAATACAAGGAAGAATGAGGGGGTTGGGGTTAGAGGCCAGAGTGCCAACCCTCCCTCACTCATTTATGAAGTAAAAATTAAAATAAAACAACTAAAAAATTACCTGAGCAGAAACGTAGGTGTCCTTCATAAAACCCTCTCCTTAACCATATACAACCATCGTCTTGTTAAAGTTACAACATCATGAGTCATTCTCCAAGATAATCTATGTGCACTAGGATTAGGCCTCATGTGTTGAGGTAATAGGGATCCTGAGTTGGAATCAGGAAACTCGGAGTAAAATTATTGGGTTTGACCCAAGAATAACTAGACCCCTATGTGTAAAGGTTAATCCTCATTTGTTGAGGTGAATACTTTTATATGTCAAAGTGATTATGTTGTACAATATTTTTAGACAAGGCTAAGGATGTGTGTACCAAGTCATATCCTCATGTGTTGAGGTAGGCCTTGTTGCTAGGAATATTGCACCTCTTGCGGACAAGAGTTGTTCCTCTAGTCTGAATGGTTCAGATCTAGAACAAATGAGTAACATAGAATGCCAGACTCTCCCTAGATCTATTTAAACATTTGAATGGAATTCCATGCTTCTTCTATTAATGGATGTATTCGCTATCCTTGAAGCTTTTTCCTCTGTTTACCTGCAAAAATAGAAGACACCAATATAAATTGATAGCATAAAAGATATAAATTCTGGATCTATGCTTGTGACCAAGGAGTCAAGCAATACATACACATAATAAATCATATATGGGAAAGAGAAAACCTTATTTATTAACAATAATTGCGAATACTACAACCTTTGTGCCTTGGTGTTGAGATTCCCATCCAATAGCCCTTTTTCCTCTAGCTTCACCTTGCCTCTAAACACTCAAGAATGATTTTGACAGAGTTTGGGTATGCAACACAATTATTCCTCCTCCCTCCCATATGATATGAGACAGTATTTAAAGGCATGGGAGGATATGAATGGTTGAGGATCTCATGGGTGAGGTGGAGATAAGATCTAAGAATGAAGGATCTCGAGCTCCAGCTGGTCCTAAACCATAGGGATGAACCTCCATGAAGGAAAGCTTCGAGAAGCCTCTTGAAGCTTCTTTATTTTCCTTGAAAACTCGATCATCGCTCCTTTAATGAAGCAAACAGGTGGTGTTAAGGGGTAATGCTTATTGAATTAAGGATAGAGGTGATGGAACCACTCTTTTCTGATGTATTAAGATAATTTCTTACTTAGGTAATGCTTTTTGTCAATGGGGAAAGAGCATTACCAGCTCAAAACAAGGAAAAATTGCAAGGGGATAATTTTCTTCTATCATTTCTCTAGGGAAAAATTTGAGGGATTGGAGCAGACAAGGAAATACCTATCTCATAACATGATGGTGATGAGATTTCAATATAACAGAATTCCCCCCAAAGTATGATGGCTAGAGGGAAAAGATAAGCATAATACTTTGAAAGAACAAGGTATAGTATGGAGGCAAAGGTATAAAGGTAGGAAACTTCTCAAGCATCACAAACTTTCTGTAGCACCTTTTACATTTTGATACATGTCCCAAATGAATCACAAGATGGTTGTCGACCAATACAATGCAGATACATGTGAGATACAAGAAGTCATGGCTACTGAAATACAACATAGGTCCATGTGAAGAAGACCCAGATTTGGACATAGCTACTAGACATACAATGTAGATCTATGTAATACAGACGTAAATATGAGCACATCCATGGACATACAAATGTGGATCCATGCTAGGACTCATACAAAATACTGCATCGCAACCTGGGGAAAGAAATGAGTGCTTTAATAGATACCCATGGTTTTCATCTCGTCTTCCAGAAAGTACGATTCTATCCATGTGATTACAATGTATTGATGTTGAACATCGTAGAAACCACTTGATTACCGGTCAATGATGAGAACCGTTAACAAGTGGAAGAGAAATCACCATTGATGTCAATGATTCCCAAGGTACCATAGTACAACCTTATGACTGTGAATAGATGATTTGATGTCAAAAACTCAGTCAAATCTATCAGTCAAAGGTCAATGATGTGAACATATGAAGAGAGCGAGATAATTTGTCATTTAGGCATACAGACCTCAAGGTACTAACATTGTTTCTAAGACTGATTCCTGGATGATGAGCCGATGCCAATAAGAATAATCCTGTTGAAGGAGGGCCATGATGAATCCCACATTGACGAAATGAAACTCGAAACAAAGTTATGGAATTTGAGTATGATATAACCGTTTGAATGACTCAAAAGTAACTGACACAAAAAATTGTTTTTGACTGCAGGTGTAAACTCTTAAGACAATTTCCCTTTTGAACATAAGGTGGCATGACCGAAGACTTGGAAGCATTGACTTGGTGAGGCAAAACACAATGTGACAATGGACAATGCATTTTTTGAAAGACTAAAAGGAGTGACATGACTCGTGAAAGTGGATCGACTCGGAGACAAGATGAATACCCAATTGACTGAATGAAATGCAGACACGTGCCATGTTCAAAGGTGACTAACAAATGCCATTATTGAAAGATGATTTTTATTTCCCCTCCCTTAATTTCTCCATCATGATTGATGAGTACCTCTTTTCGTTTTTATGATTTCAAAGAGGGTAAAAAACACTTGATATAGCTCATCAAGCGATGAGTCTATTCTCATATCTTTTACGAACCTGAGAAAGGAGGGGTTCGTTCCCAAAAGAGGGTCTCTCAGTGTTTTTTTAACGAGTCCATTGAAAGTTAACTCTCCTTCATTCATGTCTAGAGAGTCTAAACGAAAATGGAAGAAAACTCCAAAGGATCTGTTTTCGTATGATTTAGTATCCGGGGCTTGAAATAGTTTAAAATAATACATGAGAGAACTCGTCCAATCATGATTGGATGAAGTGATCATTTTTCGTAAGTAGTGTCCCCTGGTCCAAAAAAGGGGTAAACTATTACCAGGAAGATAACTCTTTAGGTCCTTTTATGAGTGTGAAGAAGATGAGTTCACCCAACAATATTTTCACATTTTAAGAGTCGGAAAAGAGATTAAAGAGGACTCTATTAGGGTTCTTTTTTCATAATCCAATTTTAACGAGTTTGAAAATAGTAAAAGTATACTTGATACCTCTTCACTGAGATTTTAATGAGCACACCAAAGGTATAAAAGGCACTCAGAACCTTTTTCATTTTTGAATCCAGAGCATGAAAAAGCGATAAAGTAATCTCAAACCAGTTTTCATTTTTTAACCAGAGCACAGAAAATGAAAAGTAAGCTCAAAACCATCTTACTGCTTTTAACGAGATTGAAGATCAGTTGAAAGAATTATTAAGGTATCTGCTTGATTTTTTAATGAGCTTGGAATAGAGAAAGAACTATGCTCTAAATGACCTATTTCATTTTTACACAAGCTTGAAATAGAAAAGAACTATGCTTGGAAAATGGTTTCATTTTTATGCAAGCTTGAAACCAAAAGGTAAACTTTTCTTGAAACAACCTATTTCATTTTTTAACGAAATTGACATAGAAAAAGAATAATGCTCGGGAATGGTTTCATTTTTATGCAAGCTTGAAACCAAAAGGTAAACTATGCTTGAGGAGTGGTTATATTTTTTAATGAGCTTGAAACCAGAAATAAACAGTGATCAAGGTCACCTGTTTCATCTTTACACAAGCTTTAAATAGAAAATAAATATGCTTGAGGGGACTTGTTTCATTTTTACACAAGCTTGAAACAGAAAACAACTGTGCTTGCAGACATTTGTTTTATTTTTTAACGAGCTTGACATAGAAAGGGAACTTTGCTTAGGGAATGGTTTCATTTTCATGTAAGATTGAAACGAAAAGGTAAACTATGCTTGAGGGCATCCATTTCATTTTTTAACAAGATTGACACATAAAGGGAACTTTGCTCACAAAAATATGTTTCATTTTTTAACGAGCTTGACACAGAATATAAACTATGCTCACAAACCTGTTTCATTTTTTAATGAGCTTGACACAGAAAAAGAACTATGCTCTTAGACCTGTTTCATTTTTTAACAAGCTTGACACAGAATAATAACTATGCTCACAAACATCAGTTTCATATTTTAACGAGCTTGACATAGAAAAATAACTATGCTCTTAAGCATCTGTTTCATTTTTTAATGAGCTTGACACAAAATAGGAACTATGCTCTCAGACATGCTCCTACCCAACATGATATCTAGAGGTTGGTAGGTTTCCCCCTTACATAAGAAGCTAGAAACTTAATTCCACTATGAGGTCTGAAGGTTGGACCCATGGCCCCCATTTTACCTATGATGGGAAGAAGCTAACTAGAAGGGGAAGGAACCACAAGAACATGCGGCACATTCAAGGTAGTCTGATGACTAGGATTAATGCGATGGTTAGGTGTAACAAAGGAAAGATGATAAATGGTCACAATATTCCCATCATGGGAAAATGCATCACTATAAAAAGTGTGGACACTACAGCCTTCATGGCATACACATAATCACGTCCAAGGAATAGTTTGAAATCTAAAGGACCTTGGACCACCATAACATCGATACATACAGTTTTCCCTCCTAATGTTATAGGAAAATGAGGAAGGATCCCTAAAGGTGAAGTAGGCCTGTGATTAAAATACAGTATTTGATAGGTGGTTGGCACAAGCTGAGGAGAACCTAAATATTTCCAAGCAGTTGAGGATAGAATACTAACAGAAGCCCCTTCGTCAACAATAGTGCGAAGCATCCTCTTAGCGGTAACATTCACAACTATCTAGAAAGGAACACTCAAATGAATATGAGACTCTGTTAGTTTAGTCCAGTCAAAGGAAATAACCTCATTACTTGGAGAGGGTTCTGTGGAAGAAAAAATTTCCTCTTGTCGAGAACAATCAAAATGAAGCATAAAAACTTCAGCAGGTTTTAGTTCATTCTCTACTGGAAGAGAAGAACAAGACGAAGATTTGGTCATAGCGAATACTTCATTCTTAACACTCTATGACGAAAGAGTGGGATCAGGTGGAGATGAAATTGACTCGACCACTTTAAATTCACTCTCCAAAGGGAGAGTGGGGCAAACCAAACAAATTGTTCTTCACTCTTTAAAGAAAGAGTGGGATTAATTGAGGATGTAGCTGGATCGACCACTTTATCAACCAATGAGATGTCAAGGGACAACTTACGATAACCTGTTGGAAGTTGTTGTTGAGGAATAGTAATATATTCCAACAACTTAGAAGCTTCATCCATGTGAGGACAAAGGTAAGTAAAGTGCATGTCCTGACAGAGCAAGCAAGGATTTCTGACTTTACCCTTCTGACTCTTAACCATAGAGTCACTGGTTGAGGGGTGATCATCAGGATGATGACCAAAGGCCAATGACATCGGTTTTTGGGAAACATTAGACCACTCTTCTAAAACTAGGGCCATACCATGAGAATATTTCATAAGGTGATCACCCTTGTAAATCCTGCAAGGGAATTTCGGCTTATGCGGTCTTTGGGTGTGCATATCGACACTCTCTGCACTCATAGGAGTAACTGGTTGAGACTTGGTTTTCTATTTTTTTTCTTCTTTTTAATATTCATTTTCCTCTTCTTCTTATCCACATGACTACTAGTACTACAACTTTCAACAGGTGAAGAGGGAGAAAGGGGAGAAGATTTGTGTGGTGAAGAAGGCGAGGGATCAACATGAGGTTGATGCTCCTACAATGACGGGTTAGGATTTGAAGCAATTGGCGTACATGGGATAACTAGACTAGAGAATAACCAAATAGGTAATCCCATAGCCAATCTAGGAAGGATTAATGAAGCCATTAAAGGAAGACTAACATCCCCATATGGAAGGATAAAGAAAGTCATACTTGGTGAAGGATTCTCTTGGTTGGTAGTCCTGGAAGGCGAAGCCATAACTATGTAACAAAACTATCTCTCTCTTCTAAAAAATCCTAACTGTATAAACAACAAGCGCTACTTAAACTAAAGCAACAAGAAAAATATGTGAGAGGAGTGGACTAAAGGTCTAGAACCTCACGGGATTGTCAAATCACAACAACTCGCTATATACTACAGGGTACAATAGTAGAGCATGACAAGGAGGATTGGGACCATACCCTTGCCTGAATACCCGACTACCTGGATGGTACATGCATAGTAATCTCCCTGAGTGTTGTTCTTGGTGTATTGTGATGATAGGATGGCTAAAGGGTTGTACTCGGATGGTCACAAGATTCCTAAAGTTGTCTCCCGATATATGCAACGTACGTGGGAGCTCCACTTGTTAGCTGGAATATTTCACCTTCTGTGGATAGTAAAGTGTTCCACTGGTCTGAATGGTTTAGATCCAGAACAAATGAAGGACAGAGGTTGAAGACTCTCCCTGGACGTCATAGATACCTGGAATGTGATGCTTTGATAGTAACCCTGTGTACCTGCAAAAAGCTTAAACATGCAAACACATCGAAACTGCTAGAATATAATCTACTAATCCATGCTAGTGACTAAGAAATATAACAACATACATGTGAAATCAAACAACAAAAACATATGTGGGATAGAAATCAACTTGCATTAATATAGAAATATGGAGAAGTTTACAACCAAGCCTTAGTGTTGACATGCATTTCCATGAAACGAAGCACTCTCATCCCCATAAGCTCCGACTCTAGCTCTCTATGCTCTCCAATGGCATGGGCCAAGTAATCAATCCAATAGCATAACAATACCTTAAGAGTTCTCCCCTCAACCATGGCTATGAGCTCATATTTATAAGGCTTAATGGATAGGCATGGTTGAGAGATTAGTGGGTGAGGTGGCCTCTAAGATACCAGGATGACGGATCTTGAGCTCAACTGACCCACAATGATAGGAATAAGAGAGGACATGAGGCTCACCATCTAGAAGCCTCAAGAAACTTCTCTTTTTCCCTTTTTACCCAGGGTAACGCGATTCTCCTTCAATGACAGAGCAGTTCTTGTAAGAAATGCTTATGAACTAAGGGCCATAAGTAGTGGAACTGCTTGTTGATAATGAGGGATAGGCAATGTGAACAAGGTACCGCTCTTGGACAACAGGGAAGCACAGTTCTAGAAATTTCTATGAAAGATTGACAATTGCAGAGTTTTCCACTCCAAGAGCTAGGATTTAGGGCAAGCAGGTATGTCAAGAGTCTTATCACATGATGGTGATAGGATTTTGGTATAATAGGATGCTCCCCAAAGCATGAGTCTTAGAGCGATACGGTAAATGAGAGCTTTGAGAGAACAAGTCATCGCCACGAGGTCAAAATTTTGGCTCGATCGGAGCATGTTGTCAAGTAGGCATTTGTAATACATCAGTATGTTGACTCATAGACATAAGTAACCAAACGCATGGTTGTAGACCAATACAAGCTAGATCCATGAGAGGAATAAACAAGCATGGCTACTAGAATACAGCGTAGATCCATGTGATAGAGGACTCAAACTTGGACATAGCTACCAGACATACAATGTACATCTATGTCATACAAATGCAAATTTAAGCATAGCCATGACCATACAAATGTGGATCCATGCTAGATATACAAAACTCCATCACAACCTGGGGAAAAGCAATGAGCGCTTTAAACAAATACCCAGGGTCTTCATCTCGTATTCCACAAAGTACTATTCTATCCATGTGATTACAATGATCTGAAGTTGAACATGGTAGAAACCACTTGATTATTGGTTAATGATGTGAACCGTCAACAAGCGTGAGGGAGATCACCATTAATGTCAATGATTCCCAAGGTACTCTAGTATGATATACTAAGTGTGAATAGATGTCTTGATGTTGAACACCGAGTCAATTCTATTGATCAAAGGTCAATGATGTGAACGCATGTCGAGAGTGAGAGAATCTGTAATTAAGGCATACAGATCTCAAGGTACTAAATATTGTTTCTAAGAATATTTCCTGGATGATGAGCTGATGTCGATGGGAATAGTCTCGTCGAAGGAGGGCCATGATGAGTCCCACATCGACGACACGAAACTCGAAACATAGTTTTGGAATGATGTGAATGTAGTAACCATATGACTGACTCAAAGATACTGACATAAAGACTATGTAGACTGCAGAGGTAAAACTTTTTCAAATCCTCTTTGAACATCGGGTGGCACGACAAAAAGACTTGGCAGCATGACTAGACGGGACAGACACACAATGTGACAGTGGACAATGCATTCTTTTGAAAGACTTAAAGGAGTGACATGAATCATGAAAGTGGATCGTCATGGAGATCAACTGAATACCCAATTGAATGACATGATGTGTAGACAAGTGCCATGTTCAAAGGTAACGACAAACAACTACCATTATTTGCAAAATGATTCCCTTCCCATTTTCCCCATCATGATCGATGAGTGCCTCTTTTCAGTTTTACGAGTTCAAAGAAGGTACAAACACTCGATATAGATTGTTGGAAGACAAGTCCAGACTCATATGTTTTACAAACCTGAGAGAGGAGGGGTTCATTCCCAAAACCGGTCTCTCAATGTTTAATTTAACGAGTCCATTGAAAGAAAACTCGATATAGTTCATGTTTAGAGAGTCTGAACTAATACGGAAGAAGACTCCAAAGGGGTCCTTTTCCATATGATTTAGTCTCTAAGGCCCAAAAAAGTGTAAAATCATACCTTAGAGAACTCTTCCAGTCATGATTGGCTGGAGTGTTCCTTTTTCGTAAATAGTCCTATCCAAACCGAAAAAGAGATAACCTACCGTCGGACGGACAACTCTTCAAGTACTTTAATGAGCGTGAAGAAGACAAGATCACTCGACGATCTTTTTGTATTTCGGGAGCCTAAAAAAAGTTTAAAGAGAACTCCATGAGGTTTCTTTACACAATGTCATTTTTTACGATCCTGGAAAGAATCGGAAATGGACTCAACGATCTTTTCGTATATAAGGAGCCTGAAAAAGAGGTGAAAAGAAGACTCCATAATGTTTATTTACACAATGTCAATTTTTTACGAGCCTGGAAAGATTTGAAAATGGACTCGGACCTTTTATACTAGGCTTAAAGAGCATGATCAAAGTGTCATGATGAACGCTCATCGACCTTTTCCATTTTATGAATGATCATAGTTCTCTTATCCTACAATCGACTCTGAAACAAGCATTAAATGCATTTATAACTAGCATTAAGGGATTAGGACAAATAAACTTTGAATAAAATATGATTTTATATCAAAACTATAGTATGTCAGACCCAAAAATGCCTATAGAAGTCATGTAAATAGTAAAAAATAAAATCATTTCACTATTTACCTCTAGCAGAGAGTACTTGGAGCATTTTCTTAGCCAGATCTTCCGTAGCTGATACTGAGAGTTTCCACTGTTCATTTTTAGCATCATTAGTAGCAGGTAATAGCTAACACCCTATTCTTTCATTTCATAGTGTTTATTTTGAGATTTGGTTGGGTTTTGGGCTCATATGGAAAGCCCAAAAACCTTAAAAGCGGGCACCGCGGCTACCCCTTGCGGGATACATGATACCACCCAAGAACCACGCCAATAACACAGTGAACAGGCAGTGCCACCGCCTGTCTCCAATGGTGCACAGGTGGTGCCGATCGTGGAGATTTAAAACTAATAGCATGAGCCATAATAAGCCATTATTTTGGTTTTTAATGATTAGGAATGATTCTAATGCATGCCATTATTGTTTTTGACAGGTCTTGGTTGCTCAAAACATGGTGATATGGAAAGAAAGAAAACATGACAATGATGATGCCTTTGTAGAGAGAAATGCGGGTTGTATTTCCGCATTACGGGACCATGGGCTCCTGAAGTTCTTTCAGAACCCGAGCATGGTGTCACATGATTGGTTACTGGAACACATATTGTGGATGTGGAATCCAGAGCAGTAGTATTTTGAGGTGGGGGCCCATATACTTACATTAGAGGTAGAGGATATCTACTTCCTGATTAGTCTCTCGAGACAGGGTGCCCCCATCTCACTGACAGGTTCCTGTGGAGGGGATGTGACCACTCGAGAGATTATAGATCATCATTTTGCACTAGGGATGAGCACATTGGGGAAGAAGATCCCCATCAGAGTAGTGATGGATGGGTCTCTATGGACTGTCCTATTTACTATGCAGAGGGTGGTCGGGAGTTAGGGTGTGCACCAGGCTTCTAGGGAACACATGCTATATTCCATAAAGGCCATGGCACCCATGGTGTTCAACTGGGTGGAAGCCATGCTTCCAATCTTCAAAGATCAGCTGACTAAGCGTCGACAGGGAGAGCTAAAGTAGTTTGTATTTGGTTCCATTTTAGCCTGCTTTTTCTTCAAGTGGGTTCCATAGATGAGACCTCAGGTGGTCTTCCGGATTTATAGAGCATGGGACCCCCATATTCTAAGGCAGGTCTAGGTCATGGCTCGTATAGGAGTAGGTAGGGTAAGGGTGAAGTTCAATGATCCATTCTTCAGATGGCTCCAAGATCAGATCCTCATGGTTGAGGACTATGCTTACGCAGGCACGGACTTCATCAAAGAGCCTAACCTACCACTCCCACCTGGTGAATAGTGGGGTGATATCAGTAAGAAGAAACCCTAAAATGGATGAAACATTTTTATGTTTTTTAATGTTTTATATTTTTTTATGTTAAGTGATGAGACCTGTATATTCTCATGCAGACATTGGAGCAGCGCGACTTGGAGGAGCATCTCCATTGGATAGGCGAGCTGGAGCCTGCTTTGTACCACGGGGTGATGATATCACCGGGGAGCTAGAGGAGAACCTGGAGAGGTTGACCTTGGGTATCCCAGATGCTGGCATTGATGACCTCCCGATGAGATATCAGAGATCCACAGCGGGAGTACCGGGTCAATTCAATAGGCTGCTACGTAGGGTAGCTAGATCAGTGATGTGCTATCACGAGCACCACTAGTGTATGAGATATGTACTGAAATTTGACAGCTTCAGGATTTTGTATGATGATTTTTCCTAAAATCCTACGTGCTTCAGATGAGCTCTCGGGACCTATTTTTGTAAATTTTTTTGTATATATATATATATATAGACTTTTACACGGTGTTTATATGTTTCAAATGGGAAATGGATTTTCTATGAGTTTTATGTGTCTTTGAATGTTTATTTACAATGCACCATGTTTGATTTGATGTCATGAATGGGCAATATGCCAATCTAGGATGTAATTAGCTAATGAGTCAGCAACTACATTATGTTCCCTAGGGATATGCCTATAAGTAATGGTTTCAAATGATCTTTCTAGCAAACGTACTCTCTAGAAGAGGAAGAGGAGCACCAGGTTTCTAATGGTGTAAACATGGTTTAAATGACAAACCACGAGTTGTGATTCCATCAAGACTACTAGATCATGAACATCTTGGGAGGAAGCTTCAGTCAAAATACCGATGACTGCTTCATACTCGACGATGTTATTAGTAGTGGGACCTATAAAAACCACTCCTGAATTGACCAAATCTTTAGCTGGGGAATAGAGGACCCAAACAGCTGAGGCGAGATTCAAGGTGTGGAGGCACACACCATCAGGGAAGCTGTAGAAAGCCATCTACATGACCAAAACATAGTATAAACCGACGCAGACACTAAATTCAAAACCATCTTGAAAATACTAAAAGCACATTGAAAGTCAATCAATATACATATTTACAAGATACTATCCAAGACAGACCTAGGCATAGTACCTTTTTAGGTACAACCCATTGCGAGGTTGCCCCAAAGGGATTCCATCATAATCAACGAGCTCATAAGCTCATTTCTCTAACACCTTAGAAATAACAAAAGGCCTGTACCACATGGACTCGAACTTACCCTTCCCTAGTTTGTTATATCTCTGATCATAAGTCAAGACTAGGTCACCCTCGTTAAAGACACGAGGTTGGATGGATTTATCATACTTCACCTTGATGCATTTCTTATGTGCCTTGTTAGCCAAGGCAGCATCTCTCTGAGTCTCATCAAGGTTACTCAAGTATAAAAATCTTTCTTCCTTTGTGGAAGTGTTTGGGAGAAGTTCGACGACAAGTTGTAAAGATGGAATCTGACATTGGATCGGTAAGACAGCTTCAAGTCCATAGACAAGCTAGAATGGTGTGAAATCAGTGGTTGTTTTCATAGAAGTCCGATAATCCCAAAGAGTGGAGAAAATAATGTGGTTCCATTTGGATTTATGGTCTCCAACCATCTGACGAAGCATAGTTTTCAAAACTTTGTTAGTGGCCTCTACCTGACCATTAGCTTGTGGATAATATGGCATAGAGTTTTCATGGAAAAAACCTAGCTTGGCACTCAGTTCCTCTATCATTTGATTATGGAAATGGGATCCATGATCAGTAACGATGGACTGCAGAACTCCAAATCTAGCTATGATATGATTGAACAAGAAGAGAGCGGCAGTCTTACCATATTCTGCATATGTAGGCATAGCCTCAGCCCATTTTGTGAAATAATCCATGGCTACAATGATGTAACCATGCCCCCCGGCTGAGGTAGGCTTACAATGCATGAAGTCAATCCCCCATTGGGATAATGGGCCAACAGCAATGACGAGGTGTAGCGGAGCAGGATGGGTGGACTTTTTAGGGTAAAAGTGTTAACAAGGTGGGCATTTCTTTACAGCCTCATGGAAGTCTTTGAAGACAGAAGGCCAGAAATAGCCAGCATGAAGGATTTTCTAGGCTGTATCCATCCCATTAAAATGACCACCACATGCTCCAAAATGGAAATCATTTAACACATGTTCAACCTCCTCATGGGTGAGGCATCGCCAAAGAATAGAGTCAATCCCACATCTATATAAAGTATCATTCAGGATGAGATAGTATTTCCCGTGGTGACAGATACAACGGTGATCATCATGGGATAAATGTGACTGAAATTGTTGTGTTTGGAGATAAATGAGCAAATATCCATACCAAGGATCAATAGTGCTAATTAGAAATAGGAAATCATCCAGAAATGAATCACTAGGATCAGATTCCATCAAAGCATAGGGAAGATCACACATAATCTCGACAAATACCAAGTATTTCTTTGATGTAGCCTTAGAAAACTCCAAATCAAACTCCTAAAGGATGACTATCCAACGGGAGTACTTGCCCTCGAGCACCTGACGAGTTAGGATGTAATACATCGAGTTCTGGCCTACCAATACGGTGGTAGTGTGGAGAAGGATGTAGTGACGAAACTTTTGTACAACAATGACTATGGCTAATGCTAACTTTTCCACACATGAATAATGAGTTTCAGAATCCATAAGATTCTCACTGGAGTAATAAATCATGTGCTCTTGACTATGGAGATTGTCCTGCACTAAAACCATGGCGATGGTAGTAGCAAAGGCAGAAATATATAAGAGAAAGTCCTTTGAATAATCCAGGGGGTGAATCATGGGTGAATGAGTCAGAGCGTGCTTAAGATTGTCAAAGGCGCATTGGGCCTAGTCATCCCAGAAGAATGGAGTGTTCTTCTTGAGGAGACGCATATAACCGTGTGTTTTCTCTGTGAAATTGCACACAAAATGGTGGAGCAAGTTTTCCTTCCCTTGCAAACTTTGGAGTTCAAGGAGGTTAGTTGGGGCTGGTAGATCTAAAATGGTGGAAATTTTCAAAGGATCGATTCGAATGCCATCTTTGGATACCACAAAACCTAGCAGATGTCCCGTATCAACACAAAAAACACATTTATGCAGATTGAGCCATATATTATAATGATAACATCTCAAGAGTATGTATCTAAGATGACTAGGGTGGTCCTCCCGTCACTGTGAATGAGCAGGGAGGTCATCAAGGTACGGTTCAACAATATGTTTAATATCATGAAACGCATAGGACATTGCATGCTGGAATGTGGCTCTAGCATTTTTCAAGCCAAAAGGTAACGTCTTATATTCAAAGCTTCCCCATGGGAAAATGAATGCCATCTTATGCTGATCGAAGGGTAATATCTCAATTCGATTGTAGCTAGAGAAGCCATCCATGAACGAAAAAAATGACACTTCTAGCACAGTTGTCGATAATCTGATCGATATGCAGGGTAGGAAAGTTGTCCTTGGACAAGCTTTATTCAAATCCATAAATTTGATGTAGACTATAATGGTGCCCTGCTTTTTATTGACAGGGACAATGTTCGATACCCATTTCGTTAGGGGTACAAGATAAATAAACCCAGCTTTGAGAAGTTTCTCAATTTTAGCTTTAATAGCTGCGGCCTTCCGAGGATGGACTTGCCTTAGTTTTTTCCTGATAGGTTTGGCTGTGGGATAGGTTTTAATCTCATGGACCATGATGGATGGTTCAATCCCCAACATCTCTTCATAGGACCAGGAAAAAATATCACGGAATTCTTTAAAAAGTGCCTTGTAGGCTTCAAATTGATCTGCTGAGTAGTTTTTCCCAACATGAACATGCTTGATAGTATTAGGCTTGGCTGATATGTCAATCGGGTTCATCTGAGTAATGTTGCAAAGGTTTCCTTCAGAATCTGTAACTTGCAACAATATAGGACTTTGGGGTACATTGACAATATCAGTAGGAAACAAGGATGCAAAATCATGGCTACCCGAACTGGTGTTAAGGAGGAACATGGATCTATGATGGTGATCCTCCCAAATGGACTCATCCATATTCATGATCTCCATAATGGACTCATCGAAAGGAAAATTCTTAGAGAGATCATCTAGAACAGGAAGAGAAGTCTCTAACCAGTACGGTAAACGGTAAGGATCCGAAGCCACAAGATGAAGGTCATCAGTGTGATCATCAAAAAAGTTTTGAATGGTGTCATACATAGTTTCATGTGGACTCAACGAGGTGGAATCAACAACTTTTTTACCCTTAGGCTCATAATCAAATGAGGTGATCATATGGAGTGTCGCGGTATCCATGCTAGGAGGAGTGGATGGAAAAACCCCCATAAGGGATGAATCCTTCAACATGCCTACCCCAATCGACTAGTAAGGAGGAGGGGATTGGACTAACATGGGGATGTTATTAGCCATGGAGGTAGTAACATTCTACATATAGAAATCAAGCTGATCAATAGTAACAATTCTCCCTAGATGTGGGACTTGGACTGTTTGAAAAACTGTTGAGGCGACAACAGTCATGGCATAGAACCAATTTCTTCCTAGAAGGAGGTTGTAATCTAAAGGGGCATCTACCACTTCTACTTGAATGGAAACAGTTTTTCCCCCCAGCTCAACCACTAGGGCTGATATGAGACCATGGGGTTGGAAACCCCATCTGTCAAAGGCCTTGAGGGTCGTAGGTGATGTTACAAGATCGGGAGAGCCAAGATCCTTCCAACAAGACAGAGACAAAACCGAGGTCGAAGCTCCTTCATCTAGGATCGTTCGAAAAACTTCTTTTCCAACTACTTTTGTAATGACCTAAAAATCAAGTTTATGCGGTAATCTAGACTTATAGTTCTCATCATTGAAATGAATCAAGTTAGTGTTATCCAGGTCTAAAGCTCCTAATGCTGTCAACAAGTTTTTGCACTGTGTAGGGAAACTTTGGGGCACTTCTAAGGTAGACATTGCATAAGGTGCTTGAGCGAGATCTTCAACCACATTATAAAATTGAGCAGCTCGGGCATTGGGATTAAAATACTGCCTTCTGAATAGTACTCTTGGGTGGATGCAAAATCATGTCAAGAGTATGCTTCTCGATAGATAAGGGGACAGTAGATGAGGATTCCAGAGAACTAGTAGGGGGAGCTTTCTCTGAAGAAGAATGATCTTTTTTCTTATCTGTGGGTTTGTCATATTTCTGACTTCAAGTTTGCAGATTGATGGTATCTGAGGACATCATACAAATTTCCTCTGACGAACTAGAGTTACCTTGATTAGACATGTGGTCCATCAGTTGTTGTTGAGAGGGAAAATGATCTGTAAGTACTGCGGGTGCAGGATTGGACTTCAAAAACTGGGAGATTTCATCCTGATGAGGACACTCCTTTGAAAAATGGTCACCTCCACATAGCAGACAGGGATATTTTTCCTTCTGTTTCCCTTTATTGTTATCACTGTTGGTTGGTCTGGGAGTCTCCTATTGGTTTCCCAGTTTTTTATTTCTATTTTTATCTTTCTTTTTATTATTACCCGAGGTTTGAGTACTTTGAATAGATTTGACCTCGACGGAAACCTTAGGATTTGAAGGAGTAGGGGTGGCAGTTTGGGGTTTCTTGGTAGGTTTCGCTACGGACGGGGACTGGATTGAACCAACAATCCCATCAACAGGTACTTTTGCTGATGGCTTGGTGGGATCGATGTTGGGTTGAGGAGCTTGAGGAATCAGGTCATACAAATTTCTAGACTAGGAATAAACCAAGTCTAGGTCTGATCCCAACTAATAGCTTGCTCTTCAGTAACAACACCGCCCATAGCCACATCTTGGGCAATAGCAGGAAACAAGGATTTGGTAAACAAATCAGCTAATAACTGATACGGAATAGGGGCCTTAATAAGACTTCTTTGCCTTCTCCACTCATGAATATGATTGGATATGTGGGTGGAGGTGTTCTGTCGCAAAGAATTTAAAAGATCAGTGCCCATTTCATAATTAATAGGGAGTTGAAAGTGTGAGAGAAACACGGTTGCCAATGAGCCAAAATCCACAAACGAATGTTGTGGGAGTTCAATGTACCACTTCGCAGCTGTACCGGTCAAAGTTCATTGAAAGAGTCATAACCGAATGGAGTCATCCATGAGGGAGTTTGAAGAACACCACAAATGGAATGTCATAACATGGTTCTTCGGATTGTCTCCCTACTTCCCTTCGAATTTTAGGATATCCGATGGTAACTTTATCAGAATGGGAGGCCATGAGGGATTGTGTTGAATGGGGTCATTAATCAACTTGGACAAGTCAGGCAAGTCCAAAGTTGCTAGGAAAGGTAACTGTCAGTTGGGTTGTACATACTGGTACTCTTGATATAGCATATAATTACCAGTAGGACCATAAGTTGACTAAAAAATAGGTTGTTGTGAAGAAGAACTACCGGAAGATCCACCTGCAGGGGGTTCATTTCCGGGATCAGGACCACTAGGGCCTCTAGGAGGAGGACCACCAGGGCCACCAGGACCACTAGGACCACCACGACCACCAGGACTACCAGGAGGCGGACCACCAGACCCTCCAAATGCACCAGGAGGTAAACCTCTAGAGCCTCCGGAACTACTAGACGAAGGGCCACTAAACCCTCCAGATCCATAAGGAGGAAAGCCACCAGGACCCTTAGGACCACTAGGACCACTAGGACCAAAAGGAGGAAAGTTTCTAGATCCTCCAGGACCATTAGGCCACCTAGGGGTAGGACCTACATAAGGTGTTCCTTTGGCACCTCCCATAGTATGTATGGGTATCCCTCCCATAGCTGGCATATAAGACGAGTTGGGTTTCCCCCATGGCGTAAAAGTGTTACTAGGTTATGGAATTCTAGCATAAGGAATTCCTGTAGGATTGGGTGGATGATTTCCTACAGGTATTTGATAACCATAACCTCCAGAATTTTGAACGGTTACAGGTTGTGCCCCCAAGGGCTGACCTGAACTGGATGGGGAATTAACCACATTAGTATGGGTGGGAGGGACATAAATTGTAGATGGTTCTATGTTAGAGGGATTCCCTTGACTAGGTACAATTCTGGTGTCAGATAATGTAGGTCATGCCGGGGGTTGCCCCCCGGCACTAGAAGGTACTGACGAAACGGGAACTGAAAGTTGGGCCCCAGGTGCGGAAGACCTGGGGGGATTAGGAACAGACATAACATGAGAGGTGATAGGGGTGGTAATTTGACCTGGGTTGTGGGGTGTTATTGGAAGATCTATAATTAGTTCAATGAGTCTCATAGAATTGGCCAATGAACGACATCCCACAGGAATAGATGTGGATCATGATGGTGTTGAGCCTAATAGGTCATCTATTTGCTTTCCAATCTCCTGTGCACAGAGAATGGCAACACAGTATTCCCTACATTGTTCTTCATCTTCAGAAGAGCTTACATGGGTGGCAAATGAGGCAATGTCTTGTCCTACAGGTGTATCCCAAAATGGAGCATTGGGACCAAAATTCGGATGGGTTGTATCATCAACATGACCTTTCATGGGAGAATGGAATGAGGTATTTCCCTGAGAAGGTTGTTGGACCAATGGAGACAAGTGCAAAGAATATGGTAGTCCACTTTCTACAACCACATTATATCCCACCTAGGAGGTAGTAGCAGCTCCTTGTTTGATAGCTTCCATTGGATTTTCTCCTGAACTAGGAATAAAATCGGGTGGCAAGCCCCGTACTCTTTTGGACTATCTTAACTCAGCCAGTTTGTACAGTTCCTATCTAACCTAGGGTTTGAAAATATACAAAACACACTAAAAAATTTCCCTACACAAGCTATAGGTCAAAACAAGCACACTTAAAATTATAGGAGTTCAAAAGGTCAGGTCTCTCACCAGGATTGTCAAGAAGGTGCCACCCATGATATACCTCGAGGGTACGTGCGTAGTAATCTCCCTGAATGTTTTTTTTGGTGTATGGCTCCAAGCAAGATGGCCAAAGGGCTTTTCTCAGATGGATAGGGTATCCTAGTGGGGTCACCTGATATACTCAAGGTACGTGGGAGCTTGAATCGGTAGTAGTGCTGTCTAATGCATAATTTACACAAGGGGCCTTTCGATATAAAATCAAGTACGTGAAGTACCTTTCTATATACCTTAGGGATACGTGAAAGGCTGTTCGATATACTGACGATACGTGGAAGAACCGTGTGAGTCCTGGGATGTAATGCTAACAAATAATGATAGCTCCTATGCTTAACGACTCTCCAACACGTCTCTAACCTATCACTCCAATTGCTACGTAAATTTTAACCTATAACTACCATTAATTGTAAAGTGGATGGTTAGGTGAATGCATGATGTTTTGACAGAAAAGTAAAACCATGCAGTATACTAGTGCAAAATATTTCACTTTACCATTCAGTATGCCTACTTACGGGAGGGAAAGAGAGTATTTTCCTTTTGTTTCAAGACCAAAAATATTTCCAAACAACAGTCATGAACATAAAATCAAAGACAAGCAATACTTTTCCAAACTGATTTCTTTTTTTTGAAAGCAATGAGAAGGGGAAGAATCTCTTTTCCTAAAAGAAAAACCAAAAAGCACACTATATGCAAATGCACTCTATTTTTTCAATTTTTTCAAAACATAAGCAAATCTTGTTGATGTATTTGTAACTTCGGAATGTATTAATCTATGTATCTTATGTATTGTAACTCGATGTTTATTTCGGGATGTATCTATAATGTAATTGAGTCATGTTGCCATGCCCCAATGTTCCGATCGAGAGGATCAATAATGTAAACAAGTCATGTCAAGTCATTGTGGGTAACCCTCTGATTGTCTAAGGGTTAAAGTCCTCGCAGTTCTGGGGCACTAGGGTTATTAGACTCTCCTAGTAGAGGTCAGCCCTAGTAGGGTTTTAGTCATGCTGAGATTAGTATAAATAGAGAGTTGGACTCTCTATTTAGCACACATAAAAAACACACTCAAGTGTAGCACATAGTTGAGGAAGGAGAAGACACTGGGGCTAGATAATAAGAAGGTTACTATTGTCGGGAGATCACTTACTGTTTTGGGATTTTACTATTTTGGTGCTGATTCTATCTCTAAGGAAGTTGCGAGTTTTTCTCCATTTATGGTTTCTCCAAGAAAAAATACTGTGTTCATTGTCTCTTGTGTTTGATTGTTGTACTTGTTATTCTCTCAGTTAAAGATCCTAATAATGCTATCTTAATGTTGAAAAACTAACATGGTGTCAGAGCTAACCTGAGAAGAAGACATCGTACAGCTACAGAAACTAGGGATTCCTATTTTGTGGATCTCTATCAACAGATTTTCAGCAAAAGTAGGGTGGAATAACTCTCCTCCCTAGGGCACATCTTTCTGTCGAAGCAGAATCCAATTCTGAGGTTTTTCAGTTTTGGACCCGACACTACTACCAAAAATTAGGGATTTTCACAGAAGAGGAATTTTTCAGTGAGCCCAGGCCTGGATTGATCTCCTCCCCAAAATCAAAGTTAGGGATAAATTTCAAGGCATTTGGGTGGACAGATCTCCAAAAAAGCAAAACCCTAATTTGTTCCTGATCCAGTACTGCGAGATTTCAGCTCCAAATCCAAATCTTACATCTTGACCTGGTAATATATAAATCTTTTTTATTTTCATTTGAGGTTCTCAGTTTAAGATGTCTCATCATACCAAGCTTGATGAAAATCTTGAGGGATCTGATAACTTCCGAGCCTGGAAGTAGAGGATCTCCCTGGTCCTAGAAGAAAATGAGTTGGACTCCTACATCCATGAGGAGGTTCTAGTTCCAAAGGGAGATGAGGCTAAGGCCTTACATAAGAATAATATGGTTATGGAAAAGATGAACATTGCTGATTCGATCAAGGATCACATTATCCCACAGGTGTCCTCTCTCAAGACACCTAAATCTATGTTTGATGCCCTAACCAAATTGTTTGAAGGGAAGAACATAAATCAGAAAATGACTTTGAGGAATCAACTAAAGAATGTGAAGATTCAGAATGCAGAGACCGTCTAGTCTTACTTCACAAGGGTTTCTCAGATCAAGGAACAATTAGAATATATAGATGAAGAAGTGGAGAATGCAGAAATTGTGATGACAACACTGAATGGCCTTCCTAGGTCATGGGATTCATTCATCCAAGGAATCTATGCCAGAAAGAAGTTAGTTAAATTCAACAGACTATGGGAAGAATGTTCTCAAGAAGAAGATCGGATAGCAGCTCGAGAAGAGAAGATGGGAAGTGAAGATCAATCTCTCACAGTTCACTCCAAGAAAGGTGGAAGAAGCTCTTATCACTCCAAAGGTAAGAATCATCATCATAGAGATAATAGTAGAAAGGACCTATCTAAAATAAGATGTTATACATTTGATGAAAGAGGACACTTTGCAAAAGATTTTCCTAAGAACAAGGTTCACTCTCATAAGAAGAAGGGGAACAAAATAAGACATCATGCTCATGCTACAGAGGATGACAAACCATCCAAGAAAAGAACCGGATATGAAAGTGAAAGTTCTTCCAGTGAAGATGAATATGTTTTGATTTCCGCTCTTACGGGAAACATTAATCATGGAAGCACTGATTGGCTTAGAGATAGTGGGGCTTCAAAACATATGACGGGATTCAAGGAATCCTTTGTGAAACTTTCAGAACATGAATCACCTCACAAGTTGAAGATAGGAGATTACTACCAGTATCCAATAAAAGGTAGTGGGGAATCCTCCTATAAGCTAGAATCTGGAAAGTCTATAACAATGAAGGAAGTCTTGTTTGTGCTAGGACTCAAGAAGAACCTCCTCTCCATATCTGCACTAGATGCAAAAGGAATGAGGGTTGCATTCATAGATGGTCAAGTCATCATGTGGACAAAAGGAAAGACTATCGATGATGCAGTGGTGATTGGAGAACAAGAAGGAGGATTTTACAAATGAAAGGGCCATCCAGAACAAGCATTGGTCCATGACATAGTAGAGCCAATTGAACTTTGGCATAGAAGGCTTGCACATGTGCATTAAAAAGCACTTCCAATTGCAAGCAAAGCTGTTGAAGGTCTTCCATAATTCCAAGAAAAACATGATGGGGTGTGCAAAGGATGTGCAAAAGGAAAGAATACAAAGAAGACATTTCATAGCATTGAAAGCAAAGCCAAAGGAATCCTCAAAACTATCCACTCTGATGTATGCGGTCCTATGTCATCAAGCTCACTAAGCGGTTATGCATATTATGTTTATTTTATTGATTATTTTTCTAGGAAGACATGGGTTTACTTCATGAAGAACAAAGACGAAGTATTCAGCAAGTTCAAGGAATTCAAAGCCTTGATCGAGAATCACACTATAAAGAAGATAAAGACCTTTCAATCAGACAATGGCGGAGAATTCACTTCAAATGAATTCAAAGAGCTATGGAAAGAATCAGGGATTAAGAGGGAGGTTTCCACTCCTTATAATCCACAACAGAATGGGATTGCAGAATGGAAGAAGAGAACTATCATGGAAGCTACAAGAGCTATGCTTCATGATCAATATATTCCTATGCATCTTTGGGGTGAAGCTGCCAGAACAATAGTGTATGTACAGAACTGTACTCCACGTAGAGTACTTGAGAACAAGAATCCTGAAGAAGCCTTCTCCGGCAAGAAACCAGAAGTCAGCCATCTCAGAATATTCAACTATCCTATGTACATACACATTCCAAAAGAGAAGAGAACACAATTAGATCCTTCAGGAAAGAAGGGTATATTTGTGGGATACTTTGAAAGCTCGAAGGATTACAAAATGTATTTCCCAGGATACAAAAATATTGAAATTAGTAGGGATGTGACATTTGATGAAGACACAACTTACAACAAATCTAGAACAAGACCTGCTGAAGAACCTGAAGAAGCATAAGCACCCAAAATTCATGATACAACCATGAATGAAGAAACTCAAGAAGAAGATCAAGATTTTGAAGAACCACAAAGACCTGTAGATCCAACTCTGGAGAAGAATCCTCATAAGAGGAAACCTTCTTGGGTACACGAAATTATCCAAGGTGCGGAAAGATATGGTGCTCCAGAAGAGAATCACAGAGAAAGAAAGAGGACCAGATCCTGCTTTGGGTATGTAGCTTTACTATGTGATTTCATTGATAAAGAACCTTATAGTTATGAAGAAGTGGTAGAACGAAAAGAATGGAAGGATGCTATGATCGAAGAGTATCAATCGATCATGAAGAATGATGTTTGGGATATTGTTCCAAGACCAGAAGGGAAGTCAGTTGTAACTTCCAAATGGATCTATAAGATCAAACATGCTGCAGATGGTAGCATTGAAAAATATAAGGCAAGATTTGTGGCTCGTGGTTTCTCTTAGAAAGAAGGAATATATTATGAAGAAGCCTTTGCTCCTGTAGCCAGATACACTTCCATTAGATCGGTACTTGCTCTGGCTATAGTGATGAAATGGAAGATACACCAGATGGATGTCAAAACTGCTTTCTTGAATGGTGTAGTGGAAGAGGAAGTGTATGTAGAGTAGCCACTCGGTTTTGAGACTCATGACAGGGAGTCTCATGTGTGCAGATTGAAGAAAGCCCTGTACGGTTTGAAACAGACACCCAGGACCTGGTACAACAGAATTGACAGCTTTCTATCCAGTTTGGGCTTTACCAAGAGTAAAGTAGATTCCAACCTTTACTACAAGGTTGAAGATGGAAACCCAGTGATGCTTCTA